>JAIPMN010003283.1:0-26866 GCA_020650975.1 Apostichopus californicus | reverse complement strand
GCTGCTCTCGTTGAAGGCTTATACCCTTTGGAAGACTTTTGTCTTCAAGGTGCAAGTGATACGGCATATATGCTAGATTATGCTAGAATATTCACGTGGCAATTATGCTGATGTTCCGTGGTCCTATGGCGAAGACTATACCATGTCGAGTACAGGCATGCAATGGAAATTTAATTATATTTATTTGTTTGAACTATGCTCCCATGCTCTATAGTTATATGTAGATAGTAGATAACAGACGGTTTTCCATATAATCACAAACAACCGAAGGTATTATTATGCGTTTTACAACTCTGTTTTTCCCCGGCCTTTCGATGAATGTAATTCCATGAAAGTGTAAAATAGACTGTTTCGAATAAATTACCAAAATACTTTCACTCTTATGTAAGAATCAATATAAAACGAAAGAAGCTTAAAAACACCCCGCTGGATTATCTGTTTTTTTTTTTTACAAAATAAACAACGTGTTATCATTTACGGAAGAAAATATGAAATTGCTTTACGAAGAAATTCTTTAACGGTATTGTGCTGATCCAAAGAAGTATAGATAACACAAATCTGTGGTAGTAGTTTCGATATTTTAAACAACACTTCTCCCTTGTTTTCTCGTTTTCGAAATAAGGAAAAATATTTGAATGGGATCAGAGATAGATATATAGTCGATGTTTGAGTCACTCGTGTATATCCTAGGGCTGAATCGACTAGTCTATTTAACGGTGAAAAATCTCGCCTACAGCAGGGGCTGGTCTTTTATTAAACAAAATTACAAGCAAAATTGTGGGAAATATTGTCCTCGTTTCTCGTACGTTTTTTGTTCTCAGTAAAGTTCGGGAGAGAATAAATCGGCGAAGGTGAAAGTGATAACAATGTCTGTTTTGTATTAGCCTATAATTAATTACGGGGTAAATTTTAGCATGCACGAATGGCCTTCCATATTAACCTATACCTAAAAGCAAACAGTGAAGTTAAAAAGAAGAAGAAAAAACTGCTTTAGTAGAGCATATACACCCAGGTTCTTTATAAGAGACAACTTGGTCCACTCTTATCCCCAGTCCCATTTACCGTGTGAGGGGGGGGGGGGGGTTGGGGTGGGATGGGTGAGGTAGGCGGTTAACCTAACCGACGGAGGATTTCAATTCAAATCAGACTCGAAGAAGATTGTGAAGTTATCTCCCAATAGAAATAACACAGTGACTCTAGTCAATGACTATACTCGTACGTGAAATGAAGTGACTCGTATAGGCCCTACACAACTCACTCTCTCTATTATTCTGAAAAGACCTTGTTTTAAAGACCAATCTAAAGAAAGGGCGGAACGTCTCATCATGAGTGCATGAACGATAATCGATAACATCAGATGTTGATTCATATTTTTTATTCATGGTCTTTTATTGTTTATTTATTTATTGCTCTTGAAATTCTTAAAGCAGCATTTTGCGTTGAGTCACAATTTTTCCTCAATTTTTGAGTTTTTATCATAATACAATCACAAACGACCAAAGTAAGACTTTCTCATATTTTTTACCCCACGGCGAACGATAATTAGCAAGTAATTAAGGCTGTTATACGATTCTGACATTTGTGTCTCCCAGACACATCTGATCAGTATTTATCACATGCAGCACTGCAAAACCGCCAATTCAAATTCAACCAATCAGTGCACACATGTATGACCTGGGGCTAAGAATAGACTCACTCATTGGTAATCCCTCAGCTTCGGTACGCTATTAGTAGTGCAGTAAAGTATACACACACGCAGGCCGACAAGGTTCCTATAAGTGGGAGGAGTGTATCAAAGCCAAAGATTCAAAATACGAATGTCAGAAAAATGTCATTTTTTTGCACTTTTCGGGAATATTTTGAGTTGAAACTTTTCAGTTAGCTTAGTTTACTTCATTGGTATAGTATCATATAATATCCTAGGATTGGAAAATCTCGAGAATCAACGCAAATTGCTGCTTTAAAGCGCAAAAATTGTAACACTTTGCTGAAAAGTTGAATAGGTGTCGGTGATAACAATGCAAATTATCTGTATTTTGTATATAGTCTACTATACATACAGGTGAATATGTACGAGAAATGTAAAATATTTATTTAGAGAAGTGAGAAACTCCTGTCCTGTCCAGTCCCCCCCCCCCCTCCCCCTCTTGAAGTCGTGATCTCTGGTCATGCATTATCGGCCGTTTTTTAGTTCAAATGCGAATGAGGGTTGAGCAGTTATCATTGAGTTACTCATTCAATAGTTGATTTCAACGCTTTTTTTATGTCAATTGCTGGCGTGGTATATCAATTTGAGATTAATTTGTTTTCGTTGGTGTTTGGTAACCTTTACATATAGTGCGTGCCAGCTTCTATAAACATAAATGACACTGCAATACCGGATAACTATAGTGGGCAAGCTACTTCATAATGTTATTTACACGTGTTGAATTCATTTTGCCTGTTAAATACGTTACAGTCTCTTTCGCCACAATTATATATCCCTTGGTACATGATGGTGACACGCAGATGGGAAAGTCAAGGTGATATAGCACCGATGCCCGAGTCAACGAGGGTATACCCAGAAAAATATGGAGGGTACCGTGAAAAATATGGGATCAAGAATAGTTTATTCTCATTTTCATAAAATACTTAAGGAAGCCTAGGAAAGAGTGCAAATCGTTTTGGGCCCGGTGACATAGTTCTGCCGGTCCGGGCCCCACCTAAGCCGCTGCTTGTTGCATAAAATATTGAAATATCGAAATATTGACTTTTTGTATGAAAAGAATGGAAGAAACCAGTCGAAGTTTCAATTATCAGAGTAAAAATTTGATATTTCGAGAAGAAAAGTAAGAACGTTGCCGTATTCACATGTTGTTGGTTGACATGCAGGCTCTAGGAACACGAGCAGTTGATACGCATTGCCCCCCCCCCCACTCCACCCACCGCCCGTATGCATTGTCCATAGGGTTACTTTCCAGTGTCACGTGATTTCCAAAACTCCACGCAACTGTGCTATTTACCATATTGCAGCTTCATCATGCACTGACCAGTTTCCTGTTGATTACTGTTTATTGCTGTTCACACACTACAGACATAAAGGCTGACGCCACGGTAGGTCACAGGCCTAGTTATATCAAAAAGGTATAAACTGCCACACGTATGCTATTTTTGGAATACTCTGTCAGATGGGAAAACCGTAGATTTCTCCTGGAGATCGAGGAAGCAACCGCGCACCCTACTTAGCCAGGTAGAGCAGTAGCCCAATAACCCTGATATGCACGGTTTCATTGTTTCTGATGTAACTCCATTAATATACACTCGGCTGTCGGCTGTCAAATACCGATCCCTTCTACACAATTATTGATCAAGAAAACTGAAAGCAAAGTATACGATACCTCACACACACATATCTACATATATAGCATATACCTCCATGCGTAATATAGTCTCTTCAGGCACTGTCCCACCATACTTAAACGTTCTTAGAAACATAACTATATAGTTTTCATGCATCATATTACATTTAACCTTCTGCAGGACTGACTACACACGTATATGGTAATCCATATATGCAATAATTCGATAAACCGAGTTTATCGCCGTTAAACTCTGTTTTTCGATCGATAAACTCAGTTTATCGAATAGATTACCGTGTTTTACGCGATAAACTCAGTTTATCGAACGAAAAGCAGGGTTACCTCGATCAACTAAGATTATCGGCGATAAACCAGGTTTATCAAAGGGGAACTATGTTTTTCTTTCGATAAACTAAGTTGATCGATAATCTCTGTTTATCAATTCGATTAACTCTGTTTTCGATATTTTAGCCCCCCAGATTTCGATAAACTCAGTTCATCGACCGAAAAACACAGTTGTTCGATAAATCTCTGCTTTTCGATCGATAAACTTAGTTTATCGAATGGATATGGCACGCCACATGTGCAATAATTCGATTAACCGAGTTTATCGCCGTTAACTCTGTTTTTCGATCGATAAACTGAGTTTATCGATAAACTGAGATTATCGCTCGACAAACCCAGTTTATCGAATTGGAACCATGTTTTTTGATTGAAAAAGCATAGTTCCTCAAGAAAATCTGATAAACTGAGTTTATCGACTCGAAAAACTTAGATTTTCGATTTAGAGACCTCACTTTTTCAACAACTCTGCTTTTCTCTCGATAAACTGAGTTTATCGCGAACAACACGGTTATCCATTCGATAAACTGAGTTTATCGATCGAAAAACAGAGATCTTGGTACCCACTCCCAGAGCGGCTCTGCCCACCCCAACCTGTCTGAAAGTCGTGAATGCAAAATTACTGTATGAGGGTTTGCCAGTGTACAAATAACTGGGAACAGGGACGTCAGAGTCCAGGCTTTGTTTTAAATGTCCAAAGTCCCCATTTTCAGTTTCTGTACTTGAGAAGTGCCCCCTCGCCATTTTGTTAATAAAATAGCGACCCGTTTTTGAGACATTAAGAAAACCAATGTATAACTACCAATGCATTTTGTGCAATCCAACACTGGAATGTTTAGAGCAGAATGAACAGAGGATTCATTCTGTCAGTCTCAAGTGGCCCACCGTCCATTTGAAGTTTTTACCCCTCCCCTCTCCCCCTCCCCCTTCATCTCCACAGTCGCCACACTGGGGTTTCAAAGAACTTACAGACGTTTAATATCAAACGTATGTTCAAATTGTCACCTTGATTATTAGCTCGTTCGGTCGATGACTTTCCATCATTTGTAGGTGTTTCGTTCATGTTAAATCAATCTTATTCTTCCCCCTGGTATCTGAATAATCATTGATTGTTAGACACTGTCAAATCAATAGTCTTTAAACATTTTTTTTACAACTTTCTAGTATGGATATCATTATGAGCATTGTATACAGTGGAGGAAACGCACTCGACGTGATAACATTAGGCCCATGTGTTAGAAGGTCCCTTTCTTAGTTGAACCATGTATACAGCACGTACAGCAAATGAACGTACTCCACTTTCTTCAGAAATGACATTATTGCCAAACAGGTGTTCAACCATTTTAGTGAAATAATTTACCAATAAACCCATATGGTCTTTCAAAAATACCACTAGATATTTTACGTTAATATATCTTTTATTCCAAACACGTGTTCCTCTTATTTTTTATCCTTACTTTGAAATTTTTTTGTAAGGGAAATATCCCAATGTGTAGAACAGTTTAGTTTAGTTTCCTTTCTTCCAGGGGCGGAATCGACCTCTTTATTGACTATATGAAGTGCAAATATAATTGGATGCATGAACTTGTATCTTTAAAAAACAAAACAAATGATAACAGGATCAATATTGGCAATGAACTTCCACGAAATTAAAAAACAACATGGTCTTAGTTTGCGAGAATTTATAGAAGGAAGACAAAGAATTTGCCACGTTTCAGTGAGTTTTGACGGAAGTTTATAGCAGGTTTATCCAGGTCGACTAATGTAATGGGCAGGACACTCAAGCGATTACTTGAAAGTACCAAACATTGAGTCTGTTCTGGATTGATAAATGTTGGTAACTGGAGAAATGGAAAGGAGGAATGTAGGTATCAAATTAATTCTGATATGTCACAGACTTTAATAAATCTATTAAAAATACCCCATCCCCTCTTCTGATTGTTAACCATAGGTGTAGTGCATGGAATGGAATTTTTCAGAACCTTCCTTCCCTACCAATCCATTACTTCACACCCGATTGACCTTTTGTCCGATACACCCTTAAAAGTAATCTTCGTAAGAAGCTATAGTCAGGTTCAAAAGAACCAACCAATATTTGTGCGTAATTATGATGTGTGTGCAACCGTTCACCTCGGGGACAGAGCAACAGCCAACCCCCCTCATTATCCCCCTCCCGGTCTCATCTTCGACTTTGCCGTGGTCGAGTGTTGCTGAAATTATGACTGATAAATGTTGATCCATAATATTGCGTAACATTTCCACATACTTTCCTTACTCCACATCTTCAACACATTATACAAACTCTTCTGTCCTTGCTTCTAAATCCATGAATATAGGTATCACAGTAAAACCTACAAAAGTCATAAATACCTTCTAACAGGACAGACAAGATGGTGAAGGGATGATGGGTGGAGGGGGGGGGGGGTAGGGGCATACAGATTAGAGTCTGGGCCCTGGAATATATTGTATAATAAATAATGTATCCTTATTTCAAAATATACTAAAGGAAAACTTCAAATAAGGGTCAGATGACATCATTTCCCTTGGGCCTGACTTGGTTCTACTTCACCCAGTAAGGACAAGATTTTCAATACTGTATTGTCATGTCCGTGCTTCAGAGCACTCGTATTGTCAGTACGAGCAGTATGAATATCATGTTTCTATCAGATAAAGGGTAGGAACTGTTTGTATACTGTCAATGCCAGTCCTTTGAAGCATGATATGGTAGGACAGTTTAGAGAGGTATAAGCATTAGGAAATCATCCCAACTGGCTGTCTACTTGCCCCTACTGATGCATAAGAAGTGGAGTATGGTTATGAAAGATAATCAGCAACTTGAAGTCCTCTGTCAGTGAAATATCAACAGTACCAGAAATAAATACAAAGCAATATTAATTGTCTTTTATGCCTTTTTTATTGTTTCAAAGAATGGTTAAATAAATTTCAGGTTTTATTAGAATCAGTTGTACAGTAAGAGAATACTCCCCCCTCCCCCCCCCACCAAAAAAAAAACAATAAATACATTGTGAGTAAAAAAAAGTGGTTGCACCTCACCATCTCTACCACCACTCTCCAGAAAAGACTAAGAAAATAAATTACAGGACAAATGTATTTGACTATTCAAACTTGATATGAAACTTAACCTATTTCCTTAGTTTTTCTGCCTTATCCTTTTCTCACAAAAGAACGCCAATTGCAAAAGAAAGGTGAGTTATTAAACCAAAAAAAAGATGAAGAAACCTATTTAGTCTGTAAGTCTGCCTCTAAGGAAAATTCTGTTTATGCTTTTTATACCCTTTGCAAACACTGCCTTGGTTTAGTCATAAAAGCAGTTTGCTATACAAAAAAAAAAAGAAAACCAACAGAAAAATTAAATTTGGACACAAACAAAGAAACAACAAAGTTTACATCCTCACATTGTATGGATTACTACTATGGAATCGCCAAAAGAAAAGGTGTCAGAATATTCAAGCTCTCGCTCAAACTTCAGTTTCATTGACAAAACTGTTTTTTTTGTGGAAAATTTAAAGAATTGTAGAATTTTGGTTAAATTGGACAATATGTGTTTCTTTAATCTTTCCTTCATGTGTGACCCACAAACAGGTATAATCACTGATAAAATTGTCTTGTTTGTTGTTATTTCAAAAATTTCTTTAGTGTAAACTGAATATACACTCCTTGGACTTAATTTATGCACTAAAACTTGTGGGTTCTGTTACTAACCATTGAAAAGGCAATAAGAGGTGGGAGAATAGTATCAAAACTTTGTTTATTAAATGATAATGAAACAAGACAATGAATTGGACAAAACCAAACAATATGAAAGGCTGCTGAACCAAATCCTTGTCTGCAAAAATATTTACAACATTGATAGAAATTATACAAAGCAGTATTTAAAATACCTCTTTAACTTCAGACAGATCTCGTTAAATATACCATTTGACTTCTATGTGCTTAGTAACGACCTAGGGACGTTGTTTTATGACGACAGTTTCTTCTACTTTTGAAACGCATCAGAAGCTTATTTCATAAGATACCATTCTGAAGCAGGTAATGGCTATGGGTAAAAAATACCTATACCTTTTATAGTGAAAAATCTCAATTTGTTGAATCATACATGCAATTATGGTTCTCACCGATGCAACTTATGGTCAAGAAACTAATGCGTGTAGGTTATAATTCATATGCTTCAATGTTACAGTTCATAAATACAAAGGTTTTTGGTACTCACATATGTAGGTTATGGTACTCATAATATGTAGGTTATGGTGCTCACATATGTAGGTTATGGTACTCATAATATGTAGGTTATGGTGCTCATACATGTATGTTATGGTACTCATACATGTAGGTTGTGGTACTCATATATGTAGGTTGTGGTACTCACTCATGTAGGTTTATGGTACTCATATTTCAGAGTTGTCAAAGTGAACTTTCAAGGGCATAGCAGCCAAGCTAACACTACCCAATGATGGGTTGTATGTCCCCTGCAGTGCTTTGCTCTCTGCCACCTACATTTCAAAGCACTCTTATCTTTCCTTAAATATAATCATAGCTGAGACACTTAAGTTACGGTGATAAGGAGTTTCCCTATCAACTAATCCTTCAATAAAAAAAAAAGTTATAGAAGAAGCCAGTTTAATATTCCTGTTTCAAACTAGCAACCTTAGGTTAACAGCCATTACGGTGATATATGTCTTGGCTATCCCTCTCCAGAGTACTATGCTTACAAACAGACCCATATTATTTTAATACGTCAGCTAATGTACCAAAGTAGCTGTTCACTGTCTGTCAACCAAAGACACAAAAAAATAACCGGAAATCTTTATTTACACAATTTCCTACTTTCTTGAAGAAAGATGAATAGTATGTGGAAACAGTACCTCATAAGGTCACAAAAACTGAAAAAAAATGGAAAAAAAGGAGTATCAAAAATCTAAAGTACCGTCTGCGCAATCGGTGCTCACAAAACTTGACTAGCTGAGCTCTCTGTAATGTAAACTATTGCACCAACTACATTAACAAGAGATACTCCAAGGAAGACTGGAGTCCACGTACCAAAGTAATCCACGGCTGCAGCAGTGAGTGGACCAGCTGTTAGACCAGGAAGGGTGGCCTGAAATAATAATAATATTAATATTGAGGATTTATAAGGCCCAGACATATCCACCGATAACAGTGCTCAAGGGGCAAAGCAGTATTACCCTGGTCAATGATAACCTGTCAAACTTAACATGGCAGATCAAACGTTACAAGCCAGATCTATTCAACTGGTGACAGCAATTTACAACAGTTTTTGCATAAAATTGAGATTGGACAAAGAGAGATGTAGAAACATGCTGCAATGTTACTATAAAAAATATTTTAAAACAAGGGAAATTATAAACTCTGTACCATTTTTTCCACTTTATATTTTATTAGTTTTATTTAATACTGAGGGAAACATTGGTGTTGGCCTTCACTAGATCCACATCGAACACACAACTTATATGTCTAAGGGATTGTAGGATTTTAGCAATCTCAAAACTAGACATGGGCATTGATGAAACTATACAATATTTACACCAATTTTTCTCTCCAATTTGCAAGAAAAATTGACATATTTTTATGACAATTAATTATTTGGAACTTGAAGATCTGGATGGAGGTCCGAAAATAAATGAATGAATGACAATAGATACTGACAAAAAGAGTTCTGTTCACCCCTCCACCCTCTCACACCCCCCCAAAAAAAAGAGGGAAAAAAGAATCCACTCCAGTGCTACAGGGTATCCAAAAAAAATTGGAAATAGCATAAAATAAGTGTTCATGTTTCTGCTAAACACAGACATACAGAACCAAAGACCTACTAAGACTAACCGTTATTATAGTATAATTCAGTGGTTACATTTGCATAACACTTTTAATAATAATAATAATAATAACTGTTTTTTGTATAGCGCAGGTATCCAGAGCACAAGGCAATGTTCAAATGCGCTCCCAAATAAAGGGTCTAACTGTGATATTTCTCAAAAAGGATAGTTTTTAGCTGTTTTTTGAGATCCGTCTTACTGGATGGAGAAATAGGTGCCTCTTGTTTGGCTATGAGATAGTTGAATGAGTTAGTTGAATGAAATGATGGCTCCGCAAGCAAATATTTATTTTGGGACCTCAGCGATCTTGGTGGAATGTAACGATGGACTAATTCTGCTAAGTACAATGGAGGGTAATTTTGAGGGTAATACATTTTGCTTGCCAACTAAAATCTTGAAAATACTAAGTTTTTGTGTACACACACTGGCACACATCTTTGCATGTTCGAGCCAAATTGTCATTTTATAAACAATCTCAACAGTTTATCCGCTGTTGTAGTGTTTAACATAATCAATATGCTATGAAATGTCCTACTAATATCAAAGTTATCGATGAGAGATAAAACTGTTAACAAATTGATTTTCCACTGCAAAAAGGCATGTGTATGTATTATCTATATAAGTCACAGGGCCTGACATTTCGTTCCTAAAAGAATCTTCTTCAGAGCCTCGAGCAATTCTCCTTTGAAAGAGATCTCACTAGGATTAAAACCTAAGTCCCTTTACCATTTATTCAAAGTTTATTAACGAACAGAGAAATGATGCTCCTCCTACTTACAAGAGTATTGGAAACTGCAAATGTGATGCCAGAATGGTGTGGAGCTACATCGCCATGGTTACTGAGGTGTCCAGCAGAGTTACATGCACAGAGACCAAGGGAAATGGAAATATAACTGAGAAGAGAAAAAAAGAGTTTAAAAGTTCATGGTTGAGGCCTGTATGGTTGAATTCAAGGTTACATGACCCCCTGCTAAAATATCAGAAAATCATGAAAGAGGTTTGGCTTAATCATACACTCGGTTATTACAGTCATTTCAGACCATGCTGCTCAACCTGGGGGTCAGCAAAAGATTTCGGGGAGTGGGAGAAGGGTGGGGGGAAGGGGGGATTGAGGGGTTCTGTGAGGGCAAAATGTGCTGCGTAAAATTCTTAGATACTGTAAGCACAGTCAGAACAAGGCTGTGCGTGGGAGGCAAAAGTATTTCTACCTTGTAAAGTGGTTGATCTGGCATTTACTTTATATTATTTACAGATTTTAAGCTTATGAGATCTCTATGAAGTTCTAGATAACAATGTCTCTGCTCTTTAAAACATGTGTATAGCAATTTTCATTTTTTTTTATATCCGCATTGAAACCTTTTAGGTTTACATTAAAAGCAACAAGATTTATTCTGGGGCTCACCTTATAGCGACAGCAACACTGGAGACGGACCCAAAGAGCAGAACGAAGACTGCAGGGCCCAGGAGGCCTATACCTGTCATCAACCTGCGGACGGATAGAACGGTCCAGCTGCCTTTAGCTATAAGGGAGTCAGCTCTGTGGCCAGCAACTGTAAAAGAAACAACAGAATACAAATTTAAAGTAGCTGCTTGCATTTCCATTACTAAATTTATAAAGCCTTTATCAACTTCTGATCACATCTTTGTGACATCAGGCCAAAATAAAGGGGGGGAGGAGGAAGGGGGGAAGGGGAGAGAAACGTTGTCTTGGTTCAAATAAATTTGATGAAGTAGCCACATAGGTTATTGAATTCACTACAGAACCTATCACACCTGTCGCATAACTACATTGAATGTCGAACACTGAAACATGACAAAGTCATTTCAATCTCCTTCCAAGTTTGGGCTAAAATAGAGACTGCAAAATCTTGATGCTGTCAGCTGGATACTATTTACAATTTCTGTCAACGTTTGGGAGAGGAATACAACGGAAAATTCCCAAATAAGAATTAACAAATTAATAAATAAATACATAAACAAACAAATAACAAATAAACACGATCATAATATATATTCCATTTTTTGTCACAACAATTGATATTAAACCAAAGACCTGCTGTTAACAGAAAACAAAACAAGAGAAATAGCTGGTTCTCACCTACACCAACGATGGAGTTGGCAATGAAAGGCAATGCAGTGAAACTGACGTCACGTGGGTTAGCTCCCAGCGTCTTCTGGAGATACGTTGGCAGCCAGGTGCTGATGATATAATTCGAGGTATTCATGCAGAAATGAGCGGTGTATATAGCCCACAGAGGGCGGTGTGATAGGTAACTCCTCCAACTGACCTGATCTGTGGTATCGACCTACCAAAAAAACAGGAAGAAACAAACAGAACATATTCAGAACATATTAAGTTTCAGTCTGTGTGGCACCATCTTGGCAGTTGACCTTAAAGTTAGATGTTGGTATGCTTCATTGAAAGGTAAAGATTTCTACGGAACGCGCAATTCAAATTATGCTAGCATTCTTGTTAGAAAGCAAAACTAAACACTTATGATATTTTTCTGGGATTCCCAATGAATACCACTGCCTTCTTGTTTTTAACTTACTGTTTACTTGAGATGGATATTTTTCTTTGGAAGGGTTTAAGTTGGAAACAGTTTATGAGACACAGGAAAGGGTGACCTGTTACTGTTGAAATAATATGAATTTATTGAATTATGTTTCATAGCCTTATAAGCAACCATAATTGAGCTTTATCCCTGAAAGCAATTAAATTTATCTTTTAGTATATCAAAATTTGTGTCCTTTTCAGTGTCTTTTTGCTGACTTAAAAGCTAACAGAATACAGTGATGCTCTGAAATTCACCTACTTGGAAACTCTTAACGGATCCTGTTTTTGTGAACCCTGTAAATTTATTTTATGGCAGTAAAAACTATGTCGATACCGGCAGGGTCGTATCAGTTTACACTATTCACGCATCTTTGGGAAAATTAACAAATATCTTTCAAAACTTCAAATTTGGTAAGTCTGTGTTGCCATGGTAATATACCAGACTGGGTTAAATTGCACCTACCTTTTGTTCCATGAGCTTCTGTGGGTCAGAGGTCAGACTCTCCATGTTCTTGCTATACAACATAAACCAGAGAACGACCCATACGAGACCGATAGCACCAAATGTGTAAAACATGTTAGGCCAGCTCATATATGGACAGATCTATAAAGAAGAACACAAATCGAAATGTACATAATATCACACACGGTTATTGCATGCAGTGTATTCAGTAGTATACAATATTCTCCACTTGGTACCTGTTGCTATGATGGAAACATCTTGGGGGAAAAAAATTCAGATTACATATACTATTTCTATTAATATAGACAAAGTAACAACAATGTATGTATGTATGTATGTATATGTGATCTTCCCGTAAGCAGGAACTCGCGAAAGAAGCCATGGAGGCTTATAGACTCGCAAACTGACCGAAGCCAATCTCTCAGCACACATCCATTTAACGTCCATGTCGGGAAGTTGTTATTGAACAACACCCTTGCCAGACGACACACATTGCTGTCGGCGGGAATCGAACCGGGGATCTCATGACTGGGAGACGCCGGCATTAACCACTAGGCTATACACTGCGCATGTGAAAAGGCATTGAGAATTTTGTCGAAATAATATAGAATCTTTTAATAATACAACATCGGAAGTTTTGCTACTCAATACTGACATCCACATAACAAGTATAAAATCTGAACAAACTTCCACTAATATTGAGATATTACATTTACAAGCTTACCTCACATGACCTTTGACTGTATTGAAAACAATTAAGATCTTTTAGTCAATATGGGAATACCAACATACTAAGTAGTGGCATCCATGCAAGATTTCCTTCATATGATATGTTTGTAAAAGCGTTTCGCATCAAAACCTCTATAGACTTGTCTTGACTTTTGACCTCTGCTGACCTTTCAGCCTAACTGAAAACAACAGGGTTTTTAAATCAAAATATCAGAGCATAGATATACCAAGTATGTCATACATTGATGTTTCTCTTCTTGAGATATCAAGTCTGTAAGCATGGAATGATGCACACACATACATGACATCACGATTGCATTGCAATTGTCATGGAAACCAGGAAATATCTTACCACTGACGCTAAGCATTGACCCACAGAGCCACCTGCCACTAAATATCCGAAAGCCTTCGAACGCTCTTCTAACAATATGCTGCTGGAAAAGACATGAAAAATTGTCGGAAGACAAAAGCCCTCCGCGAATCCCAGTATGATCCTGGTAAAGATGACTGCGTGAACCTGAGAGGCAATCGCAGGAGTGATGAAAGTTGCTAAGGACCAGCATGCCACAGCAATGCCCAGAACTGCCCTGCCTCCAAAACGCTGGGCTGCCTTACCACCAAGTACCTATAGATGTGGTAAATGATTACAAATTGTAATATATGATAAGACAGGAAAATTTGACATATCTTTTTGAAGCTTTTCGATATAATGAACAAAGATGACTAGAAGCATGTTAGAGGAAACATGAAGATTAATACTCCCCAAAAAAAGAAGCAAAAATGGACCTATTGCAACAGAAAGTTGTGGAATTTACCATTTATATCACAAATTTACAGTAGCATTTCGAACCAAACAAAACATTTTGTAACCTTTCAGTCCAAGGAGGCAACCCCCCCCCCTCCCACATCCCCATACCACAAATGGCAACTTACACGTTTCAGTCGTTTACAACATGGAACAGAAAAGTTGTTTGATATCACAGTCTGACAATAACACATTTAGTGCTTCAAAATATCTTGTCTAAGTCTCCAAAACTGAAAATCCATTTTACTCATGAATGTTGTCATACTTAGTGCCAGCAATTGACATAGATTTCATTTATTACACACAAAGGTACTGCACTCCTCTCCAAATATCACCTGGTCCAGATAATTTCTAGTGTGATAGTAACTACAGAGTAAATAGTGGTTGGGTGAAAGTTTGCTACCCTGAAATTAACAAACATGTTTTTTTTATATTGCACCAGAAACAACTTATCTCACTGACATCAGGGTTAGTAGTCCTGGTTGTCATTCCTGGGCATGAAATGTCCTGACCACCAAGACGTCACATTTTGGAGACTAGTTAACATACCAATTTGATAAAGCATTAACACCATGGCATTGAAACATGAAAGTTCTCTAACCTGACTGCTGATGTAGCCATAGGCAAACGCACTCAAGATCCATCCTTGGAGTTTAAGATCCCAGTCGTAAAGATCTGACATAGGTACGATGGCAATCGGCATAATGACTCGGTCAGCTGCATTTATAAAGTTTGCCATTCCACAAAGGAATATCAAATATTGTGTCTTTGTCATCTTGAATGATTTTTATCTTTAAAACTATTTCCAAAATCCAAATCTGTGACAAATATAGTCTCCTCAGACAATGGTGTGTTTTCAGAGTTGCCCACCTTCTCCCTTCATCTCTCGTACGTCCTTTGAACTGAAAGTAACGGACAAGAATAGAGAAAAACAATGAAACTTAATCACTGGCTTTCATTAAACAGCAAACTGGAAATTAGTTTTGATAGGGAAAGAACAAGTACATAGCGAATCAAAATATGTTCAAAGGATGTTATAACTTCAGCTTTCAAACTTGTTGGCATGACTTTAAACATGACATTTATAACAAAACATTTAACTTAAAGATCTGCTTTATTGCTTCCAATTATAGCATGCCATAGCTAGGAAAGTTTGTGATTATGTAATTGACCTGCCACAGTCGTAAATCCACTTCAGGCTCAACAATTAGCCTGCATAGCTTCCTAACACCATTAGGCTCTTTGTGTTATTGTATTATTGTACAGTGTGGAAATATGTTAGAGTAGCAGCTCCCTGGTGTAGTTAATCATACAGCGTTCACACTAAACCCTCAAGGAGAAATATATGTGGCAGGCGATGCAGATGATGATATAATCACAAGAAACTTTCCCATGGTAGCGTGCTATAGTTGGTGTCTATATACAGCAGACCTTTAACTTGCTGCTCCATAAAAGTTTCAGAACAGCTATCGTTTTTCTCATTTTATTGGAATTGAATCGATCAGGACTGAAATAAAGTTATTCTGTGAGGCGTTTTCTGTTGGCAAGCCTTAATTAACTGTATAATAACTATTTATTGTCAGCCTACGTTAGGTTGAACATCACTTCACCTTTGAAATCTGTCAGTTATTCAGTGGTCACCAAGATTGGAAAGTAGCTATATGTAAAACATTACTGTTGTTACACTTACAGTACTGATTCTGTTGATGGTCTTCATTCATGGCTTGATGTCGTACTTAAACAAAATATTCATGATAAGCAAGTTAAGTGCGTCATTTTCCATAAAATCTTGCTACTCTACTTAGACTATGCTGCATATTGTCTGCCAAGATTGGATACAGTGTAAATCACTAACTGTTGTGTTAGTTCTACTACATGCGTACTGTAACTTGTGAGTTCAATGTAGGCTAGGCCAACTTAGGCCTAAATAAAATAGTTGCCGTGACAGGTGTCAGAGATTTCGGGTTGGTCTCTAATCCAACTGCCGTTGTGACAATAAAGAAGTTGAAACAACTACTCCCTGTTTACACTAACAAAGTAATTGTTAAAGTCTTATTAAAAGTGACTCCTAAGCCCGTGTTACCTCAAATGTCTAAAGATACTGCATCCTTGTCGCTGTACAGTTGCAACGTTATTGTGCTACGTTAGTAAATGCTAAGCGTTTCGCGCCTGAATCACAGCAATGTGTCACACCTTCAAATTTGCAAAGAGCAAATTGAGTCTCCCTATGTTCCACAAAATAATTTGCCACGCCCACCCAAGAACTCCTACAAGAACTCTGCGTTACTATAGTACAGATCATTGAGTATGGTAGGCGTAACTCAATCCTGTCACTCAAGTTTGAAGAGCTCAAACTTTAAAATTATAAAAGGAAGCTTGCTACAACTTGTAAGCAAGTCGGTACCTGGGTCGAGCTGTGTAAACAACGTAAAGTTCCAGCACACTGGCGAAAAATTAACACCGTTTCAAACTGACCTCATTACAGTGCTAAATTTCTACTTCAGCCTGTTCTTATGCTTGCAATCATTTTTTAAATATCAGTTCATGTAAGTAGTAACGACTAACGGTTCAGGTGTTCACTTAAAATCCTATATTAGGGCATAGACCATCCCTCGTATGGACTTGTTACTCCAACAGAAGATAGAATGTCATGTGAGGACTCAGGGCCTACCCGTATGTACTTTGTTTACCCAGTTATCGCACAATAGGCCTAAATGTTAGGCTCATAACTTTGAACAATGATTAAAAAATGAAACTGTTCCAACCAACCATGGAAAAACATGATTATTATTAAGTTTTATTCCTTGTAATAAAAAAAAAATCAAGTACCATATTAAAATTGGACATGCAGAAACACTCAGTCAGTCAGGGCTTATAATATTAAGAAGATGGGTAGGATAGGCTAGGCCTATAGGATGATTTGTCCCCTTTCTCAAACTCATAGGGAATGGACAGTAATTTTATAATTATGACAGGATTGTAGATATGACATGTACATTCTGCAAGACTGTTTTGTGTTTCATTTTTGCAACCCTTGGCCTTGGGTTTCCCTGAACTGAACAAACAATATCAACTACATACTCTACAGACGCCTATTCCTAATTTTTGTTGCGACCGGAAAAGGGCACCTTGCTCAAGTTATTCCTGACACTCTAGCAACACATTAGCCTAATAACTTGTAGACTATAGGCATATCAGAACAAAACAAGCAACTTGATCAAGTAGATTGTAAGCCATTGAAGTTTTCTCTTTGACCAATATCAATTCCGAAGTGACTTTTATTTTAGGAAATCACAAGGCAATTCAGAGTTCATTGTATCTGAGTAAAGTTAGTCTGTATAAGGTGTCATCCAGTGGCTGAGCTAGGGGTATTGGTCAAGGGGGGCGAGAATGGTCTGTAGGGGCGCTTTCGACACTATCGAAGCGGAGCACCACCACAGGTTGGCGCGGAGCGTACAGAACTTTTTTTGAGTAAAGATACACCCTAGATCGCCGGAAATGACCCTTTCCTGGCCTTGCTAATTTGCAGATAAATGAAGAATAAATAGGTGTCATCGCCAAAAAAGGTGGCAAATGTCAATATGTAGATGAGAGCGCAATAAAAAAGTCAATAATCGCGAATAAGTAAAAAGTGGTAAGAAGCTGAAAAGGGCGCCAGCAGTCCATTTGAGTCCGTCAGGGGGGGGGGCATCCACCCCCCTGACTGTATGGACGCTCCGCCACTGGTGTCATCCGTTGACAGTTGTAACATTGACATTTGCGGCTGATGTGAATTTTTAATTAAATTTCTATGGTACTGTGGTGAAAAATGAATTTCCAAGTTTAGCATGTAACTTGTACACTATAGTTTTGACCATGTTGGCCGTACTAACATCACTTTGAAAATTGAAATATGAAATGAGGAACTCAGCCTGCATGTAATGTACGTTGCTGTTGGTGGTATCCATTCAAAGTTAGATATCATATTCAAAGCAAATATTCTGGTTTTGCAGGTTGAGTGTGCCTTATAACATGTAACTTTCCTTTGTACAGGGTATACTGTAGCATGTTAAATGCTTAAAGCTAATACCAATAGTAACCATATCAATCTCTAGTATGGTCTTGCATTGAGTAAGACCTACCTTTCTTCTTTTCCACAGTGCCAGTGAAACACATCTTTGTGTAAAGATCTAACAACACAATCATCATGATGCACATGTTACTTTTCTTCTTGTGTATGACAGCTGTTCCTGTTCTGCATGGAAAAGGTTGGTATAACGTAGCCCTAGGGTAGTTAGATCAAACTCAGTGTCTGATTTACCAACAGTGACCATACTCAAATGCCAAGCAATATCTATAACTTCTCTAAACTGGATCAAAAGATTGGTGCCAATATGTTGCAGGCATGTAGCCAAGGGGGGGGGGGCAAAGGGGACGACCGCCCCCCCCCGTGAGCACATTTTTTTTGTACGTTTTTATGATATCGCTAGTAATTTCAAATAGAAAATGCTTAGATGCAACTTGCAAGGCCTGGGAAGTGCGATTTCCAGCGATCTGTGAGGCATTTTCAGCCAAAATTTTCTTCTACGCTTTGCGCCAACTCATGGTGGCGCTACGCTTCTAGTTTCCATGACGAATCTACCGCTCTGATAATCTCCCTTCAGGTTCGCCCCTCCCTTTGCAAATTCCTTGCTAGCGCCTGTGTTAAAGATACTAACAGGTACTCCTTGTCATTCAGTGTTTAAGCTAGAACCGCAGAAGGGGGCTGGGTGCATGGAGGGGGGGGGGGAGTTGAAGTGGCTGGGTTTATGTGCACTACTTGAGGGATACGTAACAAAAGCAAGAACATTTAATGTACTTCACATATGTGTAACACTAGAACCTTGTTTGTAATCCATTAATGAATTTAAGACACCTTTCCACCAATCCCCCCTTCTCTGTGCATGTAGGTGTAGGCTTATTTCATGCACTTCCACTGTATATCCAAGAATCCAGACACTTTCCTTCTTCGTCCATGCGTGCATGGTCATGTTATTTGACAGACAACTGTACAGGTGGCTAGCTAAAACCCAGAGAGTAACTGTTTGGTGAATGTTAAGAAACACAGCTACCTATTCAGAAGTAAACATGTTTTTCTATTGGCTACTTTCTATCGTTTTCACTATTCTGTAGAGTTTCCTGCATTGGATGTTCTGCGGAGTAAAACACCTGCAGCTGATCAAACTGATGCAGTCAAAGTTCTCATCCAACGTTTTGTAGGGAAGCGAGCTGCAGAGTTTGATGTCGCAGTAACCCTTACTAATTCTTCATATTTAGACAACTATGAGGTTAGGAACATTGTCATAGTCATATGAGACCATGTATGCTTACTGTGTTAGACTAGATGTTGCTTTTCTTGAAGGGAGGAGAGAGGGAGGGGGGAAGGGAGGGGGGAAGGAAGGGGGTCCGTGTGGGGGCATATGGAGGTGAGGTAGCTAGTTGTGTCATTGAGCTCTTAGATTGGCTAGAAGTAATGATGGCATCTGTTTATTGGGACTACTTTTACAGAGAAATCCCTCAGTCTCTCTCTCTCTTCCACAAAGTTCAAGAAATGAAATGTACAAAAATCAAGCTTTTACGGTCATCAGAATTACTCCAAAATATGCTAGAAAAGTCAGATAATGGTCATCCATGTTCAGAATTCAACAAACAGTTTAACTACCAATATTGAAGATCTTGAAAGACAGTTTGACTTTACAGTCCTATCCACCAAGAATATATCACATCATATTTCTATATTCTCTGTCCAAGCTGCACATATTCTAGATTGTGTCAAAAATCTTTAATTGCAGCATATAATGGCTACATAATTTATTGACTTGTTTAAGGAGGGGATTGTTAAACTAATGATTATTCATGTTTGGTATTGAAAGGTTACTTCAAATGGTTCGACGATCTCCATCAAAGGTAATACCGGAGTAGCTGCAGCACGTGGCTTTTACTATGTCTTGACCGACTTGTTCGGAGGACACATTTCATGGTCAGGGAATCGAATACACCTTCCAGATCCTGGCAAGTTTCCTGTCATCAAATCTGGTCAGGTTAACGTCACAAGTCCTCAAAGGTAACGTGGAGAGGAAGGTGTTTACAAGCAGAAGTTCTGGCAATAATTTGCCCTATGTTTCTTGCGACCCTTGATTTTCAGACTAGTGTCACATTCACATATATTGCTTTTTTTTGTACTATTCATTGCACTGCAAGCTGGGATATGTAACAGCATGGTTTCATTTAGGAGGAAAGGGAGGAATTTGTAGTTAATATTATGACTTATTAATACATTTACTTATTTTTGATGTTTTCATTAATAAACCAGTCCTTCTGTATCAGTATTGCTCCTTCACTCGTCCCAAATTTTGGTATTCCATCCATCTCTAAGAATAGTTGTAAGTTTGGGGAGGGGGTTCGTTGTTGTGGATGGCAGGTAACTTGGGAACGAATCTCTCCTTCCCCCTAAGGCTGTTCTACCAGTTCTCTGACAAATTTCTTTGCCTTCCTGTGACTGAGTGTCACATTATCTGGCAGCCACTGATTCCTTCAAATATTGGGTTATCAAACACAGATTCAGGTACTATCAGAACGTCTGTACAGCCAGCTATTCGTTCACCTGGTGGAACTGGACCCGCTGGGAACAGGAGATTGATTGGATGGCCCTGAATGGTTTCAATCTACCACTAGCATTCAATGGTCAAGAAGCTATTTGGCAGAAGGTCTACCTCAAGATGGGTCTTACTCAGGAGGATTTGGACAAACATTTTGGAGGTCCTGCGTTTCTTGCCTGGTATGATAGCTCACATCTTTAGCAGATCAATCAGGCAACAGTAATTCATAATAGCATTTTGGGCTTTATTAGTCAAAGAATGAAGTCCTATTTTAAGATGTAGTGTTTTATCAAAGACTATCAAAAGTTTGACAGATTAACAAAAATCTGTAACTCAGAGTTGGGAATACTTTTTAATTGATTGAATGCATTACATACTTGAGTGTGTCAGAACGTATGGTATGGTAAACCTATGGTATGGTATGGTAAACCTATGGTAAATGTATGGTAAAACGGTCAAAAGCTGGATGTAGTAGAAATGTTGAGAAGAGAGTATGTCCGCCTATAAAAGATATTTGGATACTCTAGATTCCTATACTAGAGCATACTACGTTATTTTAATGGGCCTAGCATAATACAGTGTGCTTCACAGAGTGTAAATACAGCACTATAAGTGTGTCAGCATTTACACTGTGCCATTTTGTGCTGTAAAGTCAGGAGCATGTCAATCAAAGTACAATTTACAATTTGCACTGAATCAAAAAGGAAAGCTGCAGCTATGCTGATTCTAGATGCCAAGCAATACAAATTATTTCTGCCGACCACTGAAGAGCATGAAGGATTATGTCCTACACAGAATAGCTGCAGTGATACTGCAGCCCCCTCAGCCTCAGACTTTTAACACAATGCCTTTAGTGACGATTGATGTGCATTAATATACTATACTGGATGGTGTGATATTGGATTGAGATAATATTAGATCAGGAAGAGAGAGGTCAGGATGACCTAAGTTTTACTGTATTATGAGGATCATGAATATTCAAGAGTGACTTTAAGTCAACAAATTCTAACAAGAAAGACAAAAATTTAGTACAGGTTATGTTTCATCATCTATTCCAGTTTTATAGGATATGTCCTTTAAAATGTGTTTTAAACTGTTCCTTTTGAGATCAAGCTTGCAATTTCCATGCCTTGATGTTGACTCAGAAACTCAGAATGATATATATTTAGTTTTTGTTTTTTCCTTCCATTGTTTTATTCTCGTAAACAGGGAAAGAATGGGTAATATCCGGTCCTGGGGAGGTCCCCTCCCTCAATCTTGGCTTGATTCTGACTTAGCTCTTCAAAAACAGATTCTGCGCCGGATGAAATCATTTGGAATGATTCCTGTCCTTCCAGGGTTTGCTGGTCATGTCCCAGGAGGTTTCAAACGGTCTGTCATTTCATTCTTACATCTCGTGTTTTAAGACTCAACTTCATTCCCCGCAATCCCTTTACCCCACCCCCCAAAAAAATGAAATTAATATATTTGCTGCATCTGAAGATTATTTAAATATCCTTTTCAATAGGGTCCATGTCCATGAGTTTGTCAGCATCAGGAATTTTTCTTACTTCTTAGGAATGTTTGACCAATTTCGGGTGGAATATCAGAGAGTGGTATTTGGATATGAAAGTGTCATAATAGAAGAACACGGTGTCAAAGTTTGACTTTGGGTTACCATGTTTGACTTTGTAGCATATATCTAGAACTAATATTGAATCGCTTAAAAGCAGGCATGGGCATTATAAAGATCTCGCGGGCCACATGGAATGTTATACCCAATTCGCAGGCCAAAACACTTGGGGAATATACCTAATTCACATGAAATGGGAATCTCACATTGGAAGATCAGAAAGTTTTAGAGGCACATCATCCATCTGTTATGTTGACAAAACCTGTCAGAAGCAGGACCTTGGCAGCTAGATACGCACTCACCAACTGTTTTTCTTTGCCATAACATGCTGCAGGTTGCAATAACAGAGATTTGAAACCTTGTCAGGCCGCAGTAAATTTACAGGCCAGGCTTTGCCCCAGTTGTGTGTTAAAGGATCTTATTTATTGATTCCTGTGGTTTTTTTTCTAACATGTTTTTTCCTGTCTTTTTTATGTTGTTTTTCATTTTTACTTCTACAGAGTGTTTCCAAATGCACATGTCAGTCAGTTATCACCCTGGGGCCACTTTACTTGCAATCTTAGCTGGTAAGTTTCAAAACCATAAACATGTGTGATGATTTCTGAGACATATCTTATCATATTTGAGAACATATCTGGGAATTTAACATGTACAAGGTTTTTTGATTTCATTCGACCAAAAACTAAAATGGAAAAAAAATCTTATCGGCTGCCCTGTGTCACTAAAATATTCTGACCAAACAGTAAACAAGACCTTATCCCCTTTAATTCCTCTGTTTTAAAGTGGTTACTTTCTTGTGCTCCTCTATGCAAATATTTAAGTAGTTGTTCGATAAGAGTACAGGGCCATAAGCCAAAGCGTGTGTACTTTATATGTTTATGTTATATGTACTTTATATGTTGTTTGTATATGCTGAGTATAAAGCATTGCCTAATTATTCTCTGACATGACTTTAATTTTATTGTTGTTTATTAGTCTAGCCCAGTGGTTATTAACCCCTTAACCCTCTGAGGGGAGGGGGGGTGGGGGGCTGTGGCAGCACTGCAGGGGATCCAAAGCCATAGGTATAACCAACAAGTTGATACACAAACCATTCATCCACAGCTAGTGAAGTGGGTGCAAAAGTTTCTTTTTTAGCTGCTGAGGGGTTCGAGTAGCAGAAAAGGTTAAGTATTAAACACTGGTCTAGCCTGTTTGATGGTGTTTTAATTCTCCTTCTTAATGTGTAACACCGAGCAGTCTTTCATATTTATTGTATTATATCCATTCTGACAAATAACAGAATTGTTCTTCAAGAGTGGTTCCTCTTTATTGCCACATTTTGTTTGTTCAGAAAATATGTGAGGCATAGCTCAAATTGTGGAACCAGGAATGTATATCGTCATGGTTTTCTGTTGTTTTCTCTTCCAGCACCTATTTCCTGGACCCAACGGATCCACTATTCAAGACGGTTGGAGCAGCATTTATTAAAATGGTAAAGCATGCTAATTAGTAAATTGTATATGATATAACACAATGTTCTTTCAGGTGGATTATTAAACAGATAGGTTTTGTAGAAATTCATAGTTGTTGTTTCCACATATTGTGATGTATATGAAAGTCCTGGCCCTGTGTAGTATCAAGTCCCTGTCGAGGGACCCGTGATGCTTCACTCGATGGAACACAGTCGTGATCACAGTCTCAGTATAAGGGGTACTGGGTTTGAGATCGGATTATACGATTTTTGGGTTTTCGTGCTCATTGTCTATCTATTTGTAAATGGTACATACATTAGGTATGCAGCCCAAATGTTTTTTATAATCATTGTCTATTATTGTGTCACCCTGTGATTTTGTGAGCCATGCCAGCTTTAGATAGGCGGCAGGAAGCTGGCTGATTTGGGGCCTATTCTTGAACGTTACTTTTGTTAGGTACACCAGGAGGCAATTTAAGCAGGCAATTTTAGCAGTCTTGTACTGTTTTAAGTAAGATTATTTTCATGTGTATTATTTCATGTGTATTATTTCATGTGTATTATCCAGTTTTGTGTATTTTCCAAGATTAGTCTAGAATTATCAGGCATGTGTAAGTAACCTGATGATTTTAATGTCTGGCACTCTGCTTGCTAACACATAGGATCCACCTGAATGAAGCAGTGGCTGTGAACTAAATCCTTATTAGAAATCTTATAGGAGACCCCCTCCCTCCCATTCCCCTCCCACTCCCCCTCCCACTCCCCCTCCCCTTCCACTCCCCCTCCCCCCATATCTCTTGTAGTGATGGGTCCATGTTACCTCATTTGATGAGTACCTTTGACACTTGGAACATGGTACGATGCTTCCTTTAATAACTGAACTGTTTCACCCCATCAGCAAAAATAAGTAGTTGGGTGTAAATTTTATTGGTTACTTCTGTTTTTATATGTTAGCAAGAGGAAGAGTATGGTGATCTGGATCATATCTATAATGCTGATACCTTTAATGAGATGAGTCCCATATCAAGGTAAGATATCTCAATATTTTTGAGACATTGGGCTCAGAAGGAAGGGTGGGGGGAGGGGGATGTAGGGTTAAATGGAAGGGTTGAGTTGAGAAGGAGGGTACTTTGGATAAATATTTTTAAGTAGTTACATACCAAAATTTCATGTAGTAATGAGATGTAACAAATGAAAATTGTGCTGTTCACCAAAAGCCAAGAAAAGAAAAAAAACAGCAACTGTTTCTTTATTGAAATATGCTCTATAAGTAATGGACCTTAAAGGGAACCAGGAGTACGACCACCCTAAATTTGGTAGCATGAGAAATGATGAATAACTTTTGATTGATCAATAGTTATCATGTCAGAGTTCTTCCTATTAGTACTATTTAATTCAAAGCAATAAGTTTAATTTGCCCAAGGTGGTCATCAGAAGATAGAGTAGTTGAATTATTGCATATGGAATGCAATGACACAAACATTAGCTGTACTCTTAATTAAACTGAAAAATAAAATTACTCTAAAGGTTTAGTAGTCCTATAGTTCTGCTTCAAACTAGTCGAATCTTTCAAAACTTCACAAATCACCCTTTAGGAGTGCATATTTAATTTGTTCCCAATAAATAGAGTTATTTTCAAGCAATTTTTGTAAATTTGTGTCACAAGACTTATAATATCAGCAATGTTCACCTCAGGGTTGTGATAAGAGAGGTTTAAACTTGTCTAATAACAATACCAATTATATTTCGATATTATAGTGACCCCTCCTACCTGAGAAGTGTCAGCGCGGGTGTCTTCAAAGGAATGACCATGTACGACACTAAAGCTGTTTGGCTGATGCAGGGCTGGTTATTCAGATCTCCGTTCTGGGGCCAGCCGCAGATAAAGGCTCTCCTTCAAGCAATCCCAGAGGTAAATACAGACACGTCTTGTCAACTTGTACGATAAACATCCAAATACCAGCCCAGTCGACCACTTAGTCCAAAGATGGCTGTGGTAGTACCATGCAGAATGTCAGACCATCGATATGGTTGAATTTTATGAAAGGTGCAGGCATTAGAAGCAATACAATGTATGTTATGCGGTGACAAATTCATCCGGTATCACATCATCGCAAATTGCTACAAAAAATGGTGAAGTTGCTATACAAGTCCAAAGATGTACAGCACTTTTTTATTTGACACAGGAACAATAGTATGTTATAAAAGACAAAGTTCAGTGCCTTCAAAAATGCTTCACAAAATTTGAAGACTTAAATTATGCCCTGGTACAGGTTGAGTAACTTCCATCCATGGCTGGCTATAGCAAGGTGGCTTGTTTTTATCATTTAGGAGCAATCAACAAGTTTTGGCCCAAAGGAAAGTCTCTTCCAACTTGAAGGGGAAAAAAATCCAAATGATGTTCAGATTTCAGGTGGATTGCCACCTGTTTTTTTATTTTGAAGTTACAAGCTACTCAGTTTGCCCTACATGTAAATTTATTCCTTACGTAGCTTTGTTAAACCCATCTTCTGTCGGGATGTTTAAATTCCATCTTTTGGCCAAGCACTATGTTATATTACCTCCACCGCACTATTTTTCACACATGAGTCGGTTTAAATCTCATGAAGAATGATTAGTTTTTGTGATCCTCATACGAAGGACCGATACTAATATTGTTCAACGTTCTAAAGTGGAGTTACTTCTATTTATCGTTTGGTTTTGCAAATTTGTTATGCTGTATTTAGCATGAACGATATGTTCATGTTAAGATGCTGTCTGTTTGTGTCATTTATTCAGGGAGTAAATCTACAAAGGTGTAGGCTAAGTTAAATCTGATCATTTTCAAGAGTAATTTACTTCTTGTATCTCGAAGGGTTGGAAGATTGTCTTGATGAAGTAAATCTACAAAGGGTGTAGACTGAGTTGAATCTGATCATTTTCAAGAGTAATTTACTTCTTGTATCTCGAAGGGTCGAATGATCGTCTTGGACTTGGCTGCGGAGACTGTCCCTATCTACCTGTCATCCAAATCCTTTTATGGACAACCATTCATCTGGTGTATGCTGCATAATTTTGGTGGAAATCATGGATTGTATGGAAGGATGGATGCTGTTAAC
>JAIPMN010003282.1:13045-34887 GCA_020650975.1 Apostichopus californicus | reverse complement strand
ACTAACTAATCAGTCTGTGTTGTACGTATTTTTCGAGGATGAAGCTGTATCTTAACATCTACTTTTTGTGTTAACTCCATCTCAATTTTGCTATAAACCTAACTGTTAGGCCTATGCACAAACTATACCTTTACAAGTCCATGGAGAACGGATCTAGTCAAAACCTAGTACAGTATGGAGCATGTACGTTATACAGCATTAAAGCCCACATGACAGAGTTTTTGTTGGAGCCACGGGTGCTGAACAAATTGAAAGAACTATCTATTGTTCGTCGACGGAGAGGCAAGTGAGCTGGAATACAGAAGAGAATAAGACAAACGAAGCCTGCTAACTTCAGCTTTCCTTATGGATTCTCCTCCAACATAAACAGTATTCAGGGCAAGTTTACACACTTAGAACAGACTATAGTAAATATGCCAAATCTTCATAGCCCTACAAGAAACAAAGATTCCAAAATACGGATGTCAGTCATGGAACGACGAGATCCCACAACACTTGGTCACAGATGAGGCCTTTGGAGAATTTCTATATGTTTCGCTATGACAGGGAGTACTCGGCAAATGGTGGAGGTCTAATAACTTATTTTTCCCAAAGTATCTATAACCTTATCAACGCCGGACATTGAGCTACTGGCTGTGAGTGCCCGTCCCCGTTTTTTGCCGAGTGGTACAAGCAGTATCATCATTGTCAACATTTATACCCGTCCTACATCAAATTTTCCAGTTGCCGATGCAGAGATGAAGAAGGCACTAACAAAAATTTTGAAAAACAACCCACGATCTAACATCGTCATTTTAGGGGACATCAACAGAAACAGAGTTCCTCTCCTTGAGACTATGGGCTACAAAAACATTGTCAACTTCATCACATATCCAAGATCACAGGCTACTTTGGATGCTGTGTATGTCAAAGACGATAATTAATACCAAGCTAGGAAACTACATTCCGTAGCCACATCTGACCATATCAGCATATGCGTCATACCAAAGTACACAGAGAAACATCGCCTGGTTCAAAAGAAGACGAGAAGAAGGGAGAGGGACACTAGTATGAACAATATCAAGAACTTAAGAGAAATGTTGGACTCAACTGACTGGAGTATTTTTACAGAGAACTGTAATACCTTGCGTGAGCTAACTGAAGTGGTTTCATGTTACATTAACTTCACAAGTGATATATACATCCCACATAAGATTATACCTGCCTCGGAGATGATGAAGAGATTACCAGCGGATGAAACAATAAAGAAATTAGAAAAGGGGAAGATGAAGGCAATCGAAACTGGTGATACAGCAAAGAGAAACAGCTTACAAAGAGAAATCAATAAGTACGTACACAAAAATAGATCTATTTATTTTGAGAAAGTTACATGAAATTCTAATTCTCTGTGGAGCCTGCTAAAATCTATAAGCAAACCCGGTGACCATCACAAAAACTTGATATCTAGTGAACTTGAATGAGTTGAATTAAATGAACAGTTTGAACGTTTTAACAGTGCTGTTATTAAGGATGTTAATTTGATCTTACCAGAAAGAACTAATGATATACCTGTAGTATTCGTAAAGGATAAAGTTAACAAATATTTTAGCCTGGTTAAAAGTGGAATTGCCTCAGGTTTCGACAACATCTCGTGGTGGGTTTTCAAATATTGTTCTGACGAGCTGTCAAGTATTTTTGCAACTATTTTTAATAGAAGTATTAATGAAAGTCTGATTCCATCTTCGTGGAAACATGCTAAAACGTCACCCGTTCCTAAAACAGGTAATCCCATTTCAGTTAAAGACTATAGACCAATAGATATTTCAAGTATTGGATTTAACTGCATGCAGAAAATTCTACTCCCATACATAATGCAGTCTATCATTGAACATGACGACAAAAATCAATTTGCCTACAAAAAGGGAGTTTCATGCACTGATGCCATACTTACTCTTGTACATGACATCATTTTGGGGCTATATCAGAAAGACACAACATTGTCAAAAGTTCTTTTCTTAGATTTTTCAAGCGCATTTAATACGGTATTGCCTAATCGCCTTATTCAAGATCTATGTAGCTTTATTGAAGAACCATGGCTTATCCATTGGCTTGCAAACTTTGTACAAGGCTGGTCTAGGCAAGTGAAATTACAGAAGGGATTTTCTTCTAAATCAGATATTAAAATTGGCGTTCCTCAGAGGGGGTCCTCTATCGGCTCTACTTTTCACCATTTACACGGATGTGATATGCTCAGGTTCCAACTGCAATGTTATTAAGTATGCAGATGATACTGCTGTTTCCTGCAGAAATCAGTAAAAGCACACACAGTAAAGATCAAGACGATTATCAGTACTGTTAGCTTGTGTGAGCAGAAAAATCTCATTTTGAATCCAAATAAATCAAAAAATAAATCAACCTTTCTTCATAGTGGACGATCTAACCTATTCTGACTCAATGGATTAAAAGAAGCACTCAAAAGAAGTCCACCACGTGTACCAACAGGGCACCAGACTGCGTTTCTCTGGAGGTAGATGAAGGGACGGCAACGGCAAACCATTATGGTTTAACTGAACTATTCATCTCATGGACTCTCTACAACATTTAATTACATGCGTTTATTTTTTCTCTTTGCCGTGGTATTGGATATTCCTGTCTTTCACTGATCATTTTTAAAACAGCATCAGCTTATATGACTTT
Source organism: Apostichopus californicus (assembly GCA_020650975.1). Classification (NCBI taxonomy): domain Eukaryota; kingdom Metazoa; phylum Echinodermata; class Holothuroidea; order Aspidochirotida; family Stichopodidae; genus Apostichopus; species Apostichopus californicus. The sequence goes on along the minus strand of JAIPMN010003282.1, from coordinate 32,211 downwards.
CAGGCTCCAATATTTTTTCATCTGGACTTGTTTTTTTTTCCTCCATCAATGGAGGCTGGAAGAGAATTACCCCACCGGTTGGATTCAGAATTTTTTTTCTCTTCTCTTCTTCCATTTACTTCCATCTGTTCTTTTAATAAGCTATACTGCTTTAAAGGCCATCCAGGGTGTTCCAATCATTTCAACATGGAAATTCTTACGTTCATTTCTGGATCTTTGATTCGTAATTATACGGATGAGTGGCTTCAGTATTCGTTTAATTGTCTGTGTCTTTGGATTTACTTAGTAACAGGTGTGTTTGGTTTGGCTGGAATGCAAATTACTTCAGGCGACCATGAGATTAATTTCAAAACAAGATATATTCATTCCTCATGTTGTCATACTTAATTACGATTTTACCTTTTTATCTGTGGTCTGGGTGGCTTGCCTCTAACAGTGGCATTATCTGGTATCTTTCGAGGAATTCTCGAGCTAGCACCGAGGGATTTAGATGTCCCTGGGAATAAAGTCAAGGTATCAACAACCACTCTGGCAGCATGAACACGGCCCAGGAGGGTCAACCTTTCAACACTGAGGCCTTCAATACCTGGAAGAGAAACATAAAAACATAAAGAGAGTTGTAATGAAGCAACAGAACACAACATAGTTTAATGTCAAATAGCTTTACATGGCAATCCAGTGATTAGAATTTCCTTTCTTTGGTTAATATACTGTCATTTTGCATCAATAACCAAGATGGATAAGATAGATTCACCAACAAACCATCAGATGGTCGTAAAAGATCTTGACAGAGACAATTCAGTAAACAGCAGAGAAATCTGAGTGCTCTTTTCATTTCCTGAAAGTCACACATCCATCTTATATATTCATCCATCAGATATAATTACAAAGGTTGCTAACAACACATTTGAAGTATTCTTTGAGAGTTGTTAGAATGCTATTTACCTTGTAACAGTGATTTCTGAGAACCTGTCCGTCCACAATGTTTCCATAGTGGCAGACTAGGTAAAATTTATTGGTATTCCCACTTGTCATTAAGCACTACCCAACCACTAATTTTCACTTTCCCAAAACTACCATCCTCACCCACCGGGAAATGGACAGGGTAGATACCATTGATGAGGTAGATACCATTCATAAAATAGGTACCAAACATAAAATAGGTACCATTGAGAGGGTAGATACCAATGATAGGGAGGCACCATTGATACGGTAGATACCATTGACGAGGTAGATACCATTGATGGGGTAGATACCATGATTGGAAACCATTGAAATGGTAGATACCATTGATGGATTAGATACCATTAATAAGGTAGGTACCATATATGGGATAGATACCATTAATTGATTGGGAACCATTGAGAGGGTGGATACCATTTATAAGGTAGATACCATTGAGAGGGTAGATACATTGAGAGGGTAGATACCAATGATAGGGAGGCACCATTGACGAGGTAGATACCATTGACGAGGTAGATACCATTGATGGGGTAGATACCATGATTGGAAACCATTGAAATGGTAGATACCACTGATGGATTAGATACCATTAATAAGGTAGATGCCATTTATGGGATAGATACCATTAATTGATTGGGAACCATTGAGAGGGTAGATACCATTTATAAGGTAGATACCATTGAGATGGTAGATACATTGAGAGGGTAGATACCAATGATAGGGAGGCACCATTGATACAGTAGATACCATTGATGGGGTAGATACCATGATTGGAAACCATTGAAATGGTAGATACCACTGATGGATTAGATACCATTAAGAAGGTAGATGCCATTTATGGGATAGATACCATTAATTGATTGGGAACCATTGAGAGGGTAGATACCATTTATAAGGTAGATACCATTGAGATGGTAGATACATTGAGAGGGTAGATACCAATGATAGGGAGGCACCATTGATACAGTAGATACCATTGATGGGGTAGATACCATGATTGGAAACCATTGAAATGGTAGATACCATTGATGGATTAGATACCATTAATAAGGTAGGTACCATATATGGGATAGATACCATTAATTGATTGGGAACCATTGAGAGGGTGGATACCATTTATAAGGTAGATACCATTGAGAGGGTAGATACATTGAGAGGGTAGATACCAATGATAGGGAGGCACCATTGACGAGGTAGATACCATTGACGAGGTAGATACCATTGATGGGGTAGATACCATGATTGGAAACCATTGAAATGGTAGATACCACTGATAGATTAGATACCATTAATAAGGTAGATGCCATTTATGGGATAGATACCATTAATTGATTGGGAACCATTGAGAGGGTAGATACCATTTATAAGGTAGATACCATTGAGAGTGTAGATACATTGAGAGGGTAGATACCAATGATAGGGAGGCACCATTGATACAGTAGATACCATTGACGAGGTAGATACCATTGATGGGGTAGATACCATGATTGGAAACCATTGAAATGGTAGATACCACTGATGGATTAGATACCATTAATAAGGTAGATACCATTGACAGGGTAGATACCATTTATAAGGTAGATACATTGGCAGGGTAGATACCATTGAGAAGGTAGATACCATTTATAAGGTAGATACATTGGCAGGGTAGATACATTGGCAGGGTAGATACCATTGGGAGGGTAGATACCATTGGCAGGGTAGATACAATTAGCAGGGTAGATACCATTGAGAGGGTAGATACCATATATAAGGTAGATACCAATTATAAGGTAGATACCATTGGCAAGGTAGATACCATTGAGGGGGTAGATACCACTGAGAGGGTAGATATCATTGAGAGGGTAGATACCACTGAGAGGGTAGATACCATTTATAAGGTAGATACCATTGGCAGGGTAGATACCATTTATGGATGAGCGCAGCAGCGATGTCACTGAGCTGCTATCAAGACATTCATCTTCATCTTTAGCATCACTTGTCTCTCTATTTTCCTCTCTTTCTCCTGTCATATCTCTGTCTTCTTCCATCTGATCTGGCTTTGTTGGTTTTTCATGGCTTCTGTTATCTGCTTCACTTTGGTCGAGCTTATGTTTCCTCAGTTTTCTCAATGACTGTAACCCAAATAACCGTGAACTGAAGCATCAGATTATGAACTAAGAGTATGTGACTGGCCACAGTTAACATTATGTTGATTCAGGACACTGAAATTATGTTCGTATTTAGTGTTTGGTCAGTTAACTGAAAGTTAACTAAAAGATGTGCTTGTAAGATGTTCACAAACTATCTTTAAAATTGCACTTTAAACGATCACAAAAATAAAATCATTTCTAAGCTTAATTTATCATTTAAAGCTGCATTTTGTGTTAAATTTGTCACAATTTGTTACTTAAAACTACCACCATGACACCAGGAACTATGAACTTATGCATAAACTTGAAATGTTTGCAGATGAACACATAACTATTTACAGTTATTTTTTAATTTCTACTTTTCGTTACTCATTCAATAAAACCAAATAAAAGAATTACCTTTCTGTGTGATTTCTTGTTCTTTCTTGATGTCTCAGCCTCTGAATCAGAGGAAAGGAATAAGTCACTCAGACCATCGCTATCACTGCTGCTTCTCTGAAAATATCAAATAAAAAAAATATCAAAATGTAAAGAAAAAAAAAATTTGGGCACTGTTAATTTGATGGCTGAATACTTACATATTAATTTAATGGTCATTAGAAGGATATTCTTCTTGGATGCGATAAAATGCGTTTGCTTATAGATAAAACTTAAGAATGTTTCATGTGACATGTTTACTCGTCATCTCTGTAACAATAGATAATGCGATTCATTTCATCACTGACCAATCACAAAGGCTTTTGATTCAGTTCATCAAAATGTTTCACCACCTTTAAAGTTCCAAACAGTTGTCCAGACTATTTATCATAAAATGTTCAATGAAGCATCACCCTCGTATGCACAGAAGAGGGAAGATGTTTAGGGAACAAACTGGATGATCTGATTGGTCTCTAGGGTATGAGCTCTAACCTGTCCCTTGTAGAATAGCTCCTCCAGTATGCTCTGCTCATGCAATGGGTCATCAGAATCAGTTGTGAGACCATCAAAGACATCATTAAAATCAGAATCAATGCTGTCAGCAGGGGATGTCCCTAACTGTAGGGATGATAAATAAACAGGAACTTACAAATATCTATACAAATATCTATATATGATACACATTAAGTAAGTTTGTACTGTGACAAGTACTATTAACAGTGGATAATATCAAATGCTGACATATCTCTAACAAACTAAATGAGTAGATTTACTTCATCAAATGTTCATATGTATTTTGGTGACCAGAAAGTCTTGGGGCCTAATGGTTTTTTGCAAAAAAGATGTCAACAAACTAGTAACCTGCTTAACTGAATTAAATATTCAATTCTCATCACAAACAAAAAGCCTAATATTCAACGTTTGTAGTGTTTGAACATTAAAATTTGCACTTCACTTTCTATGCAACCTTCTCAGTTTGGTTCTCTATATTTTGCTTTTATAAACAGCTAAAAGCACATCAATATCTATAAAAAGATGTGAATCTTGAACTCAGAATTTACATATGGTCTAAATTCTAGTTTGGCTTGAACCTTGTCAACAAAATGAAACATTCTGAAGTCTATTCACCTCACTGAATGAACCCAGCACCTGGAATTGGAACCTTGTATACTTTTTCTTTACATGTGGACTGACTGACTTAACATAGTAAAGGGTTAACTTATCAGCACTTGTCTTCTTTCAACCTTTGATGTTGAAACAGAAATGTTGTACAGATATTAAAGGGTTTCCATTGCCATGTATGATGTTTACCTCAAGTAGTGCTTTTCAAACATTCCACTGGCAAGTTTTACGGAATGCTTACCTCAACAAACCTTGACCTTTAACAAGACATACAAACAAAGTAGCTGCTAAGAGGACCCTGCTTCATAAAGTTGAGGTTTACCTAAGCTGTACTTATAAGGCTTTTATACTTTCAATGTAGAACCCCTACCCTAGTTTTCACTTCATTCAACTCCTTGTCACCGATGACATCATCAACTACAAGATCAACGGTAGGGTCCGTAGCTTGTTTGGGCTCCTCTCTCTTCAGTCGTTTAACACCTTCGATAAACCCAGAACTGGATTTGTCATCTTTCAACAATTCACGGAACAACTCACCAGATGAACTCCTAGACAAATTTAAAATAAGAAAAGAACTAGCAAGCCAAAGAGAAGATGGCTGAAAGTAAATCCATATAGTAGAGATTGTTTATTGGATTTGAAATGTAATGTTACATATAGAAGCTAACCCCCCCCCCCTGCCCCAATAAAATTAAAAATTAAAACAAGTATCAATAATGGTGTTTGCTTTTTATCTTTATTATTCACAACTCCTTGGAAACGTAACTTCATTTAGCAAAAGTATCTACAAGGTTATCTAGTTTGACTAATTGTTATCTTCTTCACCAGCTTCAGACCCAAACTTTCACTACCAAGTAATTTAATGCAAAATATTGCCTCCGAGTGAGTTCAAGGACATAGTTGCTGTCTGCTACTTCAATCTTTCATCAAAGGGTCATTTCAACTTGAAATAACCCTTTGCCATGAATAACAAAATATTTCTTGCTTCAAGCCACTTTCCATCACTTAATTCCAGATTGCTGTACCTTCTGAGTGGGTGTAATTCTAGATTGCTGTACCTTCTGAGTGGGTGGACCCCTGTGTCCCATCTTGCAGACTCATGTGATGGATCAGGTTTGAGGTCTTCTAAGTTAGGGCCCTGTGGTTCTGCTTCACACTGAGCCCTGATCATGCTGTCCATAAGTTTATTGCCTTTATCCAATATAGCCGAGATGAGATGTTTTCCTGCATCTGAAGTTGGTTGGACTTCAAACTGTTTCCTCCTTGGAAGTGCCCGATACATTTGAGAACTGGAAAATCTAGCCGTCCCAGTATCTGTTTCATGGAAACCAAGAACCACTTTTGATCACATGAGGTACAAGAAAATAAATGTCTTGAGCTAAATTGATAAAACAAATGTTGGAGCCCCATCATCATGAAATACATACTTCCAATTGTTATCATTATTTAATGAAATATGGAGAGCTGTGCTAACTTAACTCCCTGAAAACCAATGGAAAATAATATGAACTATGTCAAAGATAGGACTTAACTTCAAAATACTTAAAAACATTAAGTATGAAAATAAATTAGCAAGCCAGATTTCATAAAAACAGATCTATGATCAGTCCAGACAGAAGTTTTTTTTTTTCTTGTCTTGTGTAAGTGTCCCAATAGCATTTCTTCAGATGAGTTCACTTGTGTTAAATTGGCACCACTCCTCATATGTGAAGAGTATCACATAAAATTATTTACAATCTATATTATGCTTCATAGCAACTTCCATCTTAATGAATATGCTTATTAAAACAGCTATAGTCCTTTGTACTTGCATTGGATTTTTGTCATTTTGAATTCAGATTTGATAACAGATAGATTATACATTTGTTTAATGACTATCATAACATCCTGAAGAAACTGTGACAAGGTTTGAAGTTATTCACGTTTGGTAAAACACTGTGCTTTACTTTCAGAATTAATCAAGTATTTGAACCAAAAACCAATGGCCATACTGGATTCCATAATTTGTACCTGTGGAAAACAATTTGCCACTACCACTTCTACTACCTGAAACTGAGCTATCATGCAGTATTTTAGCAGGCTGGGGCTCATATCTCTCCTTTTCGGTTTTCGTTCCTTCTTCTAGTTTTCTGTATCCCCCGGCACCTGGACCAATCACAAAGCTGTAATCGTCATCAACTCCACTCGGAGTCTGTCGGTCCCTCTTGTCACCCTCAAGATCTGAGCTGGGTGCTTGATAGCTTGAGGATGATCTGCCTGAGGAGGTCTTTCTTTGTTTTTTTAAGATTGATGGCTGGGCGGTACTAGAGTGGCCTTGCTGTGCTGGTAAGCTGACATCTGTGGTAGGCACAGAACTTGAACTGTCATATGATACTAGAGTAGAAAAGAAAAGGAAAACATAAAACCAGAGCTCATCATTCTTATTCAAGCTGATTTTCGTACTAATTTTGCCACAACTTGGCCAACCAAACTCCACCATTACAGAAAGCATACTCCAGTACTTTAGTACCAACAAGCTTGTCAAGTTTGATTGAATCTACCAGGCCTTCAAAGTTTTGTAAATGAAGTAATAAACATGACATTAAACTGGGGGTATGCACGATTATCCAGATTGTTCAAATTCAATCCCCTAACCACTGTAAATTTCTGTACTACAACTATAGAATATAATTTCTTCTCTACAAAAACATTTTGCAGTTAGCTGGTCTTTATATTGACAGTTAATGACAATGGCAGCTTCAGCCCTGATTCTTAAATGTATTTCAATGTTTGTATGTTATTATTTCTATGTTAGGTGGTGTTGTTTATTTTGAAACATATCAGTCTGTCTGCGAGGTTTAAGCTGAATGACTACAATGGATTGATGAACTTATGTGTGCCTTTGCATAAGATATAGAATTTGCGTATGATAATAGCATTGTGCATACCTAGTGTAATAGCTTTCAGAGATAACCAATAACTAAGTGATACTGGCTCAAGTTTTCATGTATGTATTTTATTTCCTTAAATAACAGATCTTCCATTTTTCTGTAATTCTTTTCATTTGCATGCTTTTCCACAATTTAACAAGTTCTATTCAGATCATAGGTGAATTGGATAAACAAGATATGAAGCTTGTACATAAAGTCACACAGCATTAGAAGCTGTGCATGGTTGTTCAGCTTTGTGTAATTCGGACCTTGAAGGATTGTAATGTTTGCACATAATTGAATATAAATCAGTCTAATAGATCTACATGTTTGTGGCTGCAGCCAATTTAATACACCTAATATATGTAAGTTACTCTTATGAAAGTCCAATCTACAGTAGAATACCAAGATGGTATAAGTAGAGACAAATCTTCTCATCACCCATTGGGTAATCAAGAAGTCAACAAATAATTTCATGCGACTTTTACAAAACATTTTAAGTCGTTGCTATTATTATGGTCTTACCTGGTAATGGTTCAAATTTAATGGAAACATTAATGTCTGCAAGTTTCTCTGCTTTCTGGTTTGAAAATATTGGATAGACACTGCAATTGAACATAGATAATACACAGAATAGTAAGAATATAAGATACTGGCTACCATTAATACTGTTAAAAACCAACCAACCAACCAACCAACTAACGTAATTACTAACTAAATAAATAAATAAATAGCATAAATAGAGAAAATTGTCAGCAGATGCAAAACAGAGCTTTTGTAACTAACAGTTCAAATTTCATTCTACAGTGTAAACAGACAGACAAAACCATAAAGCAATTCTATGTACAAAGGCAATAACAATAGTATAGATGTGTCATTAAATCTTCAAAATGGTTCAGGATGTTTAATGCTGCTCAAATTATACTATGATCATGATAATGGATTATTTTATCTCTTACCGACACAATCTATACTATGATCATGATAATGGATTATTTTATCTCTTACCGACACAATCTATACTATGATCATGATAATGGATTATTTTATCTCTTACCGACACAATCTATCAAGGTCTAGCTCTTAGCGTTCTGCAAATACTGTACAAAACTACATTTTCTCTGGGACATTTGTCTTTAAATTTAGTTAAACTTTTGCTTCGAAACATTACATATAGAGTAACATTTCAAATTCAACAGGACATAATCAACAAAGGTGAGTAAGTAAGATCAGACATGTATTGTTTGCAGCAAATTCATTCAACATTAATAATATATACCCTAAGATTGGCTTCTGTGGAGTAAGTATACCAAGTTCACTGATGGTAGCTTTTCCAATGCACACCATCTGTTGACCCTTTAATAGTTCAAACACACAGGAACTCATAGCATTCAGGTAATCGGCAAATTGTTTTGGACCACAGCGAATTGGATATCTGGCTGTTTTCCTGACAGATGACTTGCTCTCTTCTCTCCCATCTGAGGGTCTGATGATAAAATCATAATCATTTCCAACCATTTCTTTATACATTACTAATAAAAAGGGAGGGGGTGGGAGGATTTCAGTTTGCCATCATCAATACTTGTGAGAAAACAAGACAATTTCAAATTAATGTATTTTTGTGGAATACCTCTCATCTATTGGATAGAGCTCACTAGCATACCTTAAAGATATTTTTACCACCTCATGCCACTTCATGAAATATTCCTTTACTAATTTATAGCTTTTGTTAGCTTCTTTCTCTGTCCAGGTCATCATACCTGTTCTTCTAGAATGAGCACAAAGCTCTAAGTGTGAGTATGGGTACTTAAGTTTGCCCTACTATCTGTACTATATATGACAAAATGTCCCATGTCAGAGCACAAATCAATGGCCACCAGTATGAGTACGGATTCACTACAAGTCTGGCTTAAAAATACAAATAGGCACAGAATTTGCTAATTAAAATATATCCTTGAAATTATATCCTTGTTCATTTCTATTAATGTGAAACATTCAGCATACTATGATCCAAACATAAGATATAGTGAGTAGAACATTTACCAATAAGAAGACAAATATTGCAAATATGTTTAATTTTTAGCTCCATTGTTAGGAGTATCCATACAATTAGCTCCACTATAGCTCCTTACAGGTTTGGAAGCTTTTCTTGTTGACACTCAGGAAGTCCAATTAATGTCACAAATCTTTGGCATGGCTATCAGGTAAGGCCATACACCAATATCACAATTAATTTGTTATCATACCTACAATTTTATTAACATGCTTCACAACACTTATACAGCAAAATGTGATCAATGTACTGTAGTTCATACCTAAAGATGGAACCATTTGACTGTTCACCCCACCACTTCAGTCTGATGAAAAATACATCTGGTGGTCTTGTCGTCAGCCATGAGATCTTGCTGGCAGTGACCCTCAAGAAACACCTTAACTGGCCATCAACTGAAGGTGGTAAACTGGTAGAAGCCTTAACATCCTCTCGTCCATCTGTTTGAGCAAAGTGTGTTCAAGAAGAATTCCAATATTCAAAAATAATGTGAAAAACAAATATAATTAGAAATCAGATCTCAAATCAATAAATCATGTTAAACTTTTCAGAATGTTCTTTGGGGTGCAAAATGCCACTAATATTTCTTGAATAAAGAATTGTAATCCATTTAGCATCAGTCACCCAATTTGCAGGATTTATAGTTGCTGGATGCTGTCTCATTAGTATAACACATTTTCAGGTGTACAGTATGCCTCTCTCTAATGTTGATATTCTGATGATAAAACAACTAAAGCATCATCAGAAAGACACATAACCATGTAATTGGGCAAAATAACCTACTTTAGTTGTGTTTTTAATTTTAGGCTAGTTAACAAGACACAGTACACATCAATGATTACAAGTAATTTTATTCCTTGACATATTAATTAATATACTAGCAATTTATGGAATATCTTTAGACCATGAAAGTTAACAATAAGGTGAATGACCCCTAGACTGCATCTTGCATCATTAGGAAATAGGAAGTGTACTAGCAAGGTGTCCATTGGACCATTCATCAAGCCACTTGTTCATTCTTTATAACTTATCCGATACTTAGCAAGTTGCACAATGGAACAATAGTTGATATCGGCAAATTGATGTCACTAATGCTACTAACATATACATTGGTAGAATGTTCCAGGAACAATGAATAAATTATGAGATTTAAAACAGTCATGAATTTGTTTTGCATTTTTTTAACGAAGATTTGAAATTGTGTCTCAAAGACCTCAATAACACCATTCCAAATCACTGTTAGTGACCAAATTTACCAAAGTTGTAACTCCCAAATCATGTCCACTAATTGGTCAATGAAATGGTTTTATGCTCATTAAAAAACATGTGTGGCTGTTCATATTTTGGAAAACCTGGACACCAATTATTCCTGACAAGGTATGGTGGCATTGGATACCATCACATGTCCCTTCACTCTGGGTAGGCTACTGTTATGTGAATGGAGCTGCACTGAGAGACACTGCAGTTGTAGCGTTTGAAAATTAAATTGTAACTTTCCTTTTATTAATGCAATTTTAATCTTCAGTCTCAAATAAAATGGCTAAAATCAACCTTTTATTTGGTATCAGACATGTGGCAAATAAACTAATTCTTCAATTTCTTCCCCCCCCCCAAAAAATTTTGGATTATTATGTTCTTTTTTCGACATGTATGTAGATACACAGAGACAGTCAGAGAGACAAATGAAACGCTTTATTTCCTATCATTAACCAAATACCAATAACCATTCACAAATACAACTGAAATCCTTAACCTATGCCAACCTATTATCCAATGGTAAACTGGTTGCCAACCTTTTCTCTTATGATACAGTCTAATATTATAATACCTTGTATAAAGAAATATTTGATCCTTCAATATAAATGGTAAACTTCAACACATGCTTGCAATGAGGGAAATTTTTCCATGCTTTGAGGTGAAATATGACAATCAAGCCATTAATGACCTCATGTATGTAGGCCTTGGCCTAAGTTCAGCTAGTTGAACTTGAAGTATAGAACAAATGTTAAAACAAAGAGCAACAGATCAGAGATCATCATTACAGGTGCCACCTGCAAGAACATTCTCTTCCTACTACTAGTATAGTCAGTATTGCGAAGTTCGGAACACTGCGAAGTTCGGACACCCCTAAGAAATACACGATTTCACCATGACAACCTACAGGAAGAGCCAAATTTCACCAAAAAGTACAAAGCTACAGTTATTTTCTCTCCAAAATGACCCGTGTGCAAGTTAGTACTTACGTATTTGTCAATAAAATGACGGAGATATATGAAGTCTGTTATAATTACTGAAAGAGCAACTGCGCCACCAATTTTATCACCAGCGCCACACTGTGGGACCGAGTGTCCGAACTTCGCAATACTCTAGCAAAGAAATACCAGTTCCACAATCACAAAGAATCTTCTTGGAATACAACGTGAAAACAGTTTGCAGGAAAGAAAGTTTGGCCGTGTATCGTAATATAACACACTTCTCCCACCATATCAAGTATATTTTCAGGTGATTTATACCAGAAGATATAGTTTTGGGATGTTTTAAGGCTTAGGTGTTCGAAGTGTCCATGCTACTAGTAGTAGCATGATGGGCTCATGAATATTTGACACACTTAGAAGTGGTCTAATGCTGAGGTAATATTGGTTATTTTTAGGGAGTAAGATTTCCAAATCCCAAAAATACATGCAAATCTGGAGGGAAAAAAAACACAAATTGATTAGCACATAGATGAAATGGATTCAAAGTTATGGAAGCACAAAAAAACAATACGTGTAAAAGAAGAAACGTGTCAAGTCATAACAACTTCGTTTAGCGTGTGGTCGTATGAATTCTGTTGATGAATTATTAAGATAAGTCTGTGTAATTAATCAGTGGGTAAAATATCAAGCAGACTTCAGTACAGCGATCACACTCATACATAAGTGAGGTTAGTGGTGTGCATTTAGGAGTGCTAGCCCAGTGGTTAACGCCGGTGCCTTCCAATCACAAGGTCCCCAGTTGGAGTCACTCCAATGTATGTCGTCCAGTTACAGAGTTGTTGACAATTCATAATCATGGACGTTAAATATGAATCTAAGAGACTGACGGTCAGCTTGCGGCTTTGATAAGCCAATGAGGCTTCTTGGCAAGTTCCTGCTTACAGGAGGATCTAAAATACATACATACATACATACATACATGTACATACATATACTCGGTAGCTGGGTAGCGAACCAAGTTAAACAAAATTCTAGCCTTTGTGTTATGTTTGTTTTAGTTACCATCAATGCCCTATTTCTGATTTTATGTTTTATTTTGTTTATCTTTAACTTTTTTTTATAATATTGTTTCATTTTTGTGCGTGTTTTCAACTAGGCCAATATCTTTACGAGGCAGTGAAGGCACATGAAGACTATGAAATCGCCTTTGTCTGGAATCGAACTCTTGACCACTTGAAAGGCAAAATCCCTGCCAACTTTGTTCTTGAAGATCTTGGACAGTTTGCTTCCAGGTAAGTTCCAAGTTCTTTGCCCCGACTTTACTCCTTGTGGGCTTTAACCGTTATGCAAATATCTTCTCAATAAAAGTGGAACCACTGAACCTGTATGTAACAAGATAGGATCGACCCTAAATTTCTATTACTTATTCCTTAATATTTGAAATCTTTCTTGTAGAAATCCAGACATTATTGCAGAAGTTGCTCACCCTTCCATATCAGCACAGTATGGACCACTGTTCCTGGAAAAAGCAGACTACATGGTGAGGCTTCATGTTTATGACAAACAAAACATAAATTTGTGACTGTTGTACGATCACTTCGGTCGCTCAGGACCTGTAAACTGACCAAATGAAACCTGCTGAAGAATTTTGATGCAAGTTGGATCAGGTTTCACGTTATGTGCAACCCCCCTCTTAAATACCCTATTTACCTTTAATAGTGTTTCGCACTCAAAACTTACTACAGAGAGACTTTGTCAATTAGTTCAGTTTAGCAGCAACAAAACCTAGCATCTGGAACGTCATGGGTTTGAGCCCTTGCCAAAGAAAAAGCAAGGTGGGTTTTTCATTCGTGGGAAATGCATGAAAGACAAGTCCAAAAAGGAACTAAAACTGATGAATTGGGACACCCCACTAACCCCACTTGATGTGAAATGTACGTTAGAAGCCATTCGGCTTCTCGCGCATGTGGCTCTTTACCATCGTCTTTTGTCCAGGATGATAGAATAAAGTAGTTGCTTTGATCATTTGATTATCTAGTACATTCCTGTGGCATAGATGTTATATTTGTTCTCTGTTGCTCTTAAACGTCAATTCATAATGTATATCAGCCAGCACTACAAACATGGTCAGGAATTGTTTTGTTATTTTGTATTGTTCAATTGTAAGTAATTAATTTCAAATTGTGAGAGTATTTTATTGCAAAGTTTTTCCTGTAATCCTATCAACAGGTAGGCTCACCAACTGCATTAGCTGAACAACATGTTGAGGACAGGTTACGGCAAGCAGCCAGTCGTCACGGGCTATACATTCCAGCAGGTGCATTATGGGGAGGAGGTGACATTCAAAAAATGGCTGATAGGGGTACATTAAAGGTAACTTGTTACAAATCAATACTCAGTACAAAGGAAATTAATTTCAAACACTTAGAAGTCTGTATTGACAAGTTAACTTTAGGTCGCCTAGTAGTACACCCAAGGTTACGTTGTACCACTTGTGCTAAGTAATCAGTGGATACAGGCCTGATTGTCACTGATAGGGTAGGGTGCTGAGTTCCCAGGAGTCATTGCAGTTTTATGCTAAATTCCCGGAACCATGTAGTGCATTAGCTTGACGAGTTTCACCTTCATGTCAGAGAGAGAAGTTTTAAAGTGTGAAATTTTACGACTGCTTACAAGTGGTTAATTACTAGTGCGGATGTCTGGTTGATGAAATGTTTCATACAAATTAACTATATCATCAATTACTTTTTCATTAATCTTCATTTGGTTGAAGAATCTAGGAGGCCAGCCTTAGCTAGATCTGTTGCAAATCTGACTTTGAGTAATACTCAGAAGGGTCATTTGCCTAACATAAGCTGCTCAAATAGCTGAAGAAGATTTGCGTTTTATTTCGGTATGTTCAATTTTCTTTGCAGGGATTAAAAATAACAATGACAAAGCATCCTGACCATTTTCGACTTGCCAGTCCCTTGAAGGAGAAGAATGCATCTGTCACAGATAAAGCAATTACATTATATGATGGTATGTAATAGTTGCAACGAGCACTCCATCTGTCACGATTAAAACTGTCACAGTGTATGATGGTGTGTGGTATCAGTAATAAAGTTACAATCAGTACTTCACTTCATGTCATCACATTGTATGGTTGCATGTCGTATCAGTAATAGCTGCAATCAGTACTACAATGCACCTGTCACACATAAAGCTGTCACGTTGTATTATGTTATGTGATATCAGTAATAGTTACAATCAGTACTACTTCAATCCATGTCCTGGTTAAAGCTGTCACATGGTATGGTGGCATGTGGTATCAGTAATAGCTGCAATCAGTACTACAATGCATCTGTCACACATAAAGCTGTCACACTGTCTGATGGTATGTGGTATCAGTAATAGTTACAATCAGTACTTCAATCCATGTCCTGGTTAATGCTGTCACATTGTATGGTGGCATGTGGTATCAGTAATAGCTGCAATCAGTACTACAATGCACCTGTCACACATAATACTGTCACATTGTATGATGTTATGTTATATCAGTAATAGTTACAATCAGCACTTCAATCCATGTCCTGGTTAATGCTGTCACATTGTATGGTGGCATGTGGTATCAGTAATAGCTGCAATCAGTACTACAATGCACCTGTCACACATAAACCTGTCACATTGTATGTGATATTGATAGTAATTATTGCAATCAGCATTTGTTTCTGTCATATATAAAGCAGTAACATTGTATGATTGCATGTGATGTCAGTCACAGATAAAGCTTTTTTAATATTTTTTTATTATATCTTCCAGTACTGGAAGCCCACAAGAAGTATTGTGGTCCATGCCAAAAAACATCAATATTGATTTGAAATGAAAACTTTAATTTGTTGGTGACTCAATATGATGTGCTGTCCATAAAGTCAATATGGGATATAACTTCATAATTTACATGTATTATACATGTAAATCTATATCAAGGTCTGTACTCAACAGTTAAATCTTTGACTTTTCATATGCGATAAAAGAAAATCAAATAAAAGGAGAATTTATTTTTTGTTATTTCTTCGTTTCCTACTAACAGGTCCTGTTCGAGGTTTGTGTCCACTGGCTCCACATAACGTCAACACAATGGCTGCAGGAGCCATCGCAGCACATAATCTAGGCTTTGACAAAGTAAAAGGCTGTCTCGTATCGGACCCAAGGTATCTAACAATTCACTTAATATACAACTGCGGTTTGTAACCATCCTGATAATATTTGTTACCTAACATATGGAACATAGATTGCCCATTAGTAGTAGAATTGAATTATTTTATAATTTCGTCAATAAATAACCATTTCATCTCAATAAATCATTTTCTGTAGAGATATGTAACTGCATGTTATTTGTGTCTGAAAGTGGAGATTGTGGTGTTAAAACAGCAGATGAAATCATTAATGCATGCAGTCTGCATTTTCACTTGATTGCATGTAATGCAGTTGTCTCACATATATCAAGCTCCACAAAACAGATCAAGAAAAAGGTGGAAATTTGTTAACAAAACAGTAAACAAATTGTCCTTGAATTGGACTATAATGAGGACGTTGTGGTCAAGTGGTTAAGGCAATGGACTTGTGATCTAAGGATTACTGGTTCGAGTCATATCTCCATTGCCTCTCTTCACCCAGGTGGGGACTTGCGAGGTGACTTGTAAATATAGTTGCGTGCACCCGTTTGTGGCTGCACCCTATGGGAAGTCCCCCGGGGGACACGTGGTTGTGGTGCATCAGTAGAGATTGCTTGAATTGTGCACACTTTGGTTTGTAGGTGTGACAAGTTACCAATGACCAGGGTTAAGTTGTAATGTCGTGTGAGAGGGCCTTGGCCTTGAACAAGACTGTCAACCTAAAAATAATAAACAGGAAATATTGCTCCCAAATGAGACCGAAATTGTAACATGGAAAGAAACCCGAAAAACTGAAAATTTAATCAATTTTTCTGAAGAGGCTTTTCATTTGTAAATGGATTCATTTATGATATTTCTTTGAGCCAAGTTTAGCCTCTTATCTTAATTAGAAAACTGACTGGGAAATTAAGAACAAATTTTGCAAAGGCAAGGAAATGCTTGACTCAAACCTGAAAAGGTTGCATGCAGTACCCAAGCTGAGCTATCTACTCTATGTTGGTGGGACCTGCATGCTAACATCTCTGGAGTCATGAGTAGAAGAACTATGCATGCCTTTTAATGCATTTTAAATGTTTCATTTGGCATCAACCTAATGCTTTACTGAATAGTATCATTTGATTTTGTGTCTCCATTATCATATGCTATTTCATCATTAGCAGTAAGATTTCATTTTAATTTAGGTTATGATGCCAAAGGCTCAGTAACCTTTACAATCGTAATGGCCTGTGTGTTGGCCAGCTTGTTAATTACGATATCTCAAGAAGCACAAGTTGAGTCGATGTCATGCTTGGTAGGGAGATGCCCCATGATGTGTAGATGTGCCCTACTGTTTGTGGTGCTCATATCATGCTTATTGATGAGTGGGTGGGGCTTAATGTAAAAATCTAATAATGGCAATATCTCTTCAACCATATGTCCGATTTTGTTCATGAATTGTTGATGATAGGTACATGGTCATATAATCAAGATATTTATTCTCATTATTATTCATGAATGGGCATGGCTAGAGTGTTATCACAGTGAAAAGTTGTAAACGATATCTCAAGACCAACAATTTGAGTCAATGTCATACTGGGTAGGTAGATGCCCTATGATGTCAAGATGTGCCCTATTGTTTGTGGTTCCCATCTCATGAATATCTATGTGTGGCCTGGGCTTAACATAAAATTCTTAAACGGTCAATTTGTCTTTAGTAGTGTGTCCGATTTAGTTCATACTTGATATGGTGACATAACTACATAGTAAGTATATGCTCTTTGCAACAACAACTTTGACCTCGTTAATATTCATGAGTTGGTGGGAAATAGTCAAAACTAGCTTGTACACGTGGTATCTCACCAACCAGAAGTTGAATCAGTTCATATTTGGTAGATAGATGCCCCATGATTGAAATTGGAAGAGGTCAATGGGTGTCAAAGTCTGAAAACCTGTTAAACAGGATAACAGGATAAAAATAAAATCTGTATATTCTTCATTTATGCAACAATACAAAGTAGTTGTGCAATTAACAATGTCTCAAATCAAATTGTTTGAAATGAAATATTTGTTGATATCACAAAAAAAAGAGTAATATATCTGATACAATAACCAAATAATACTCTATGTCGTTTTCTTCTCTTCAAAACTCTTTCTTCTCTGTTGCCCTCCTCCATTACTAATCCCATCGTCCAGTCTTACTGAGTGGCATCATGTGGAGGTAGAAGTCACAGGACCTGGTGATCATGAAGCTGGCAAAGCATTCTCTGTGAACACATTAAGGAAGAATCCTGCCAAACCAGGGGCTGTCACAGGCAGTGCCACCTCCGTCTCTTTCCTCAGCAGTTTATTACGTAAGTCCATTTTGTTTTACTAAACTAACCAAGTTTGCAACAGCTGGGTTGCGTTTCCCATCGGTTATAATACAAACAATTATAAACTTAGCTTTAGTGTCAAAGCATATGTCAAGAATGTATGCTACTTAACATATAACAGAAATAAGGTCATAAATTAGACTAGTAACACTTTCATACCAACAATACAGGAGCCTAGCCTACTTTGCATAAGAATATGCACGGTAGTATTTCGTAAAAGCATAGTCATTCACAGGAACAGCCGACTTGATGTGCATCACAGACCTATTGCACCATTGTTAAAAGTTGAAGTTGTTTAAATTGGAAACTGGTTGGTAGTATTGAATTTTAAAATAAAAGCAGTTTTCAAAACTTCTGCTTGAGTCTTCTGTGCCTTCTGCTTGAAGGTGAGTCACTTTATACTAAGATCAATGTTATAACCGATAAGTTTCCTAACTCGAGTCAGATAACACACTTGAGTCAAGTAAACCCACATGAGTCAAGTAAACCAACCCATTTGAGTCACTGTTTATCTCTATTGGGTCAAACTTCACAGACATATTTGAGTCTTTTCACTTTTGAAATTTAGTGACTGGAGTCCTGATTTGTCACAACGCTGGCATGCGAGTTGCAACAATGAAATAAAAACTTGGAACTGACTAGGGTACCAAATTGAAATCTATCAAGTTAACTTTAAAGCAAGAGTCAGTTCCCAGAATCTTTCAAAGACGCATAAACAGTAGTGACACTGACAGGAAGATCTCCTGTACTTTAAAGACAAATTTTGCAAACTAAAGGAATTATTAAAGAAAATGTTCAGTTTTTGCATTTACATGACCATGTCCTCAGTTCTTTTTGGAAAACCAAATATGCAAAAATATGCTTCCCAAC
>JAIPMN010003282.1:0-13035 GCA_020650975.1 Apostichopus californicus | reverse complement strand
TCCCAACCCCCCCCCCCCCCTTTACTTTTCTCTCAAGAAGACTTCTGAAGTAAAATGCAATATGACAGTGTTGTATATTACTTCACACCTTTGAATACTAATGTAAAATATCCATATCACTGAAAATGTGGGATCGACATCTTTTACTCACGTTTTCTTCTTTATTGTCCTACAGGTGCGCATGACATGGGCCCTGGGGTTCACCTGTGCTGACAAGACATTTTTCCAGTACAAAGCTATCTGAAATATCAGAAGGCGGCCCTTGTGCCCTTTCTGGATCTTTGTATCATCTTGTTGCTCCAGGGGACCACATATGACAGTGCATCATAAGAGCAGTGTCTCCCTCCTGAACTAACCTGATCGGGTACAGACTAAGCAACTGAAGAGTGGTACATAATGACATGCAAGATTTAGAGTGTTAATGGAATCACCAAAGATTTTTATCTTACTATGCCAAAAAGTGGTCTTGTGGGTCACACTTGATTCCCTTAGATCAGGGGTTCCCTAACTGGGGTGCATGAACCCCCAGGGGGTGTGTGAGTCCCTCCCAGGGGGTTCGTGAGACGTTTCTGAAAGTCAAAACTACAGTACTTTTTGTTGAACTAAAATCTGGTATATCATATAATTCAGTAATGTACAAAAGTCGTACCTATCGACACTCTTTTTGCTTTCCATACGCATATGTTGCCATAGTAGTACGGTACCGTGCATGTGATAAAAACAGGAGCATCCGTCTCATCGCGTGTGATGGATGATCGATGCGTGATACAATTCGTGATCTGATCTTGAAGTTTCCAAATAAATATTTGTTCATCTCGTTTTTTTCATTACATTATTACACTATGAACTTGATCTTCTACGAAGCATTGTTATGCGTGTTATAGAATAATAATTACTCAGATCGTGTCTTGAAAAATTGGGGTTCGTGGACAACTCTGACATCCACAGGGGGTTCGTGGGGGCATAAAGTTAGGGAAACCCTGCCTTAGATGATGATGCGCAATACACATGTAGTGTATGATAAGGCATTCCTGGTTTAAAGGATGCGTGTGTGCACTCCCCACTACTGCTTCTCTTCAGACTCAATTTCAAATTCGAAATCTGTCCAAATGAAGCAGAGTGCCTATGATTGGAGGGAACTGCCTGAAGTGCAAACATGAAACTGTACTTGAAAACCGAGACTTGATGTAAACTGTACTTGAAAACAGGAACTTGAGGTAACTGAACTTGAAAAGAGAGCTTGAGGTAACTGTACTTGAAAACTGGACCCTGAGGTAACAAACTTGATGTAAAGGAATTACGGTGGCTGATCAGATAAGCTGATGGAACAGCTGCTGTTGCAGTGTAAGCAATTTTAACTAAAGAAACCCTTGAGTTGATGTACAGTTATCTGAGTGATGTGTGAACATAATTTAAATGTCATTAAACTAAAAATCCACAAACATGTAATAACTGTAATGTAATTAATACATGGCCTGCAAGTTCAGGTATTTGAAGCAAAGCTTGTTTTTGTTGATTTTTGAAAAAAAAATGTCGATGCTGTTTGAAAGTTAAAATCCCATAGCAATTATATGTGATTACATTGACTGGTCAAGTTACTTTTCAAATAGTGATTGTGAAAGCTGGAAATCTGAAATTTTCCAATTTTCTTTCAAGCGTTTTGTAATACTGCCCACACAGTGCCCCCACACTTCCCTCCTTGAAAATCAAAGGTGTATGATCTATTTATCACCATGCAATGAAACTTAAACAGCCCAAATGTATAGTGTTTTTAGTTTTCATTCTAGTCACATGAATGTTATTTTATTTCACTTTCCAGCTGACTCTAATGAACCTCTTTTGCAAAGTTTTGTAGAGAAAAGAACCAAGAAGTAAAAAATTATAGTTCATGCATGGGGAGTTGGGGGGGAATCTGTGTTCCATTTCATTTACTGTATACCATATAGACTTCCTTTATTCAAGCCCTGGGATTAGCTTTTAATTCTTCTCAGAACACCAGTGAATCGAGACAATTACTAGTATGTACATATGGGGGGTGGAGGTGTGTGTAGAAGTGAAAACCATGTTGGGCCCAGGGACAATGATGTCACTGGGTCCCCCTTGTAAAGTCATCATATTTTGTTAAGTATATTATGAAAATATCACATATTCCCCTGGCCCCCTAACTCACCTGGGACCCTGAGGTTGCATCACCTGCCGTCCCTTCCATCCCATCAGACTGTACATGCTCATGCTAAGAAACTAGGAACCGAAAAATAAAGATAAACTAATATATTTACAGCAGATATTTAATTTAAAAAAGAGAAGTATTCTCCCTTACTTACAATCAGTCATAAATATCAGGAAAAAGGAGAATATTACTAAATTTAGGTTCAAAGAGCCAACACTTTGGTGAGATGACCAAATACCTGGGGTAATAAGATGGCAAGTGATCAGTCAAATAAATCACAAATTGACCACCGATGACATTTGCTAGTAAAGAGTGGTTTTAATAGTCGCTAGAGCCTTCTGCTTGAGAGAGACGATGAGTCACTTTATTTTAAGACCAAGTTTATTACCGGTAAGTTTCCTGACTCGAGTCAGGTAACCCACTTGAGTCAAGTAAACCTACTTGAGTCAAGTAAACCTACTTGAGTCACTGTTTATCTCTTTCAGGTAAAACGTAAGTTTTACCCGAATTCACAGACATGTTTTTTTCTGATCCGTCAATCACAAATCGACCACCCATGATAATTGCAATAAAAAAAATTCCTACCAATTTTTACCTTGTGTAAGGCAAGGATCTTCCTGAAGCCAGCCAAAGCTGCACTGGATGTATTCAATGTACTGAAAAAGGGAACACCTTAATATCTTCAGAGACAATATTTTGTAAAATAAAAACACTGCAAAGGAAAGGGTTTCCCCATCCTTACATAACCCTTGCTCTAGGCCCCTATACACTGGTTGTCCACTAAAGCCAAAGGTTATTCAATCAATGTTATACTAATCAGAGAGCTGAGAAACCAAGGAGTAAAATGAGAACACCTGTAAGGATTGAAAGCCAATCATTTGTGTTTTTATCTCATTACTTGAGATGTAATTATCTATTCACGATCTCCCACACATATCCATTGGTGAAGCCATAGTTTTCCTCTTTGCTGCTATCGGGCAGTTCCACACGGTGAACCAACTTAAGTTCCTTCTTGAGCGGATGGTTCTCTAGAAACAGACGACCAGGATCACCGATAAATATTGAACTTCCTGTCAGAGATCTTGTCCATTCATGCACTCTATCTGTGAATACTTCATCATAAAACATGTCTCCAAGAAAGACAACCTCCCAATTGCCTCTGCTCTGGGATCCTATCAAGTCGTCTAAACTGGTTGCTATGGTCACTGAATTGAGTTCACAATTGAGATGGATGGCTTCGATAGCCACTGCATTAAGAAAATAAACAAAAGAAAAAGCAGATGAGAAACATTGCCTTGCCATTCGATCATCAGGATTGCCTAATAGTTTAGGTTAAAGATACTAAAGACTTCCAAAACTTACTTTGGTGGCAGCCATCCAGATCAAATTATTCTCAGACATCTAGGGGAGTACAATTAGACTATTGCAGAGAAGGTGGAGTTAGGGTTATTGGGATGCACCCTCAAAGCAAATTTGTCACTGTACTAAGCCATTGTACACTTCACAACCTAAACAATAAGGTAAGTTACTGAGTTTCATTTCAACAGGTTAAATTGAATTTAGATAGTATTAATAATTTGAATACTGTTACCATAGAGATATTGTTACGATGTAATTGGTATTTCCAATCGACATGCTTACTTTTGAAATGTACGCAGGAAGCTAGAAACAAACAGCCATCGCTTTGTACAAAAGTGATTTTCAGATTGCGTAACTGGTTAAAACCTGAAAATATTTGATTTGTGATGTAGCATTCAAAGAGCACTTCCAGAGAAACCCTCGACAAGAGCTAGTAAATACATTTTTTATTTTACTATAAAAAAGAAAGAAAAAAAGAAAGCACTTTGCTTCTTGAATAAAAGTTATCAAAGTCATTATAGACAGAATGTATACCTGCATATTGGCACTGTTCCTCCTCCCCCCCCCCTCCCCAACACCCCACACCTTGTCAATAATCTTGTTAAAAGTAATGAACGTAATAACACATACCAAGGTCGATGTCATTAGCTGTTACTTCAGATGCACCACTTTTAACGGCTGCTATTGCACTGGCTCCACATCCACTGCCAACATCTAAAACTGTTCTGCCTCTTACTACTTCAGGATGATCCAAGATGAATCTGAAATTTTGATCATCAAATCAAACATCAAATATTATTTGATGTAGCCGGAAAAATAATTATTAGTGATTACCAAGATGGCCGTCGCTACAAATTTAAAGGCTAGAAATCAGCTTGGGTTCTTGGCAGGATGATTATGGAGTTTCCATTCGTCCGTCGTGCCCGTTTTGATGCGGGAATGGGGAATAAATGGTAGTCAGGGATGTGTTTTGCATTCAGCTGGGGAGGAGATAGACCACTGCTACTGTACCTGTCAACCTCACAAGAAATCAAGAGTATTTATAAACTACAGCCTTTAGGCTTACAGCTAACCATAGACCTAAATAATCACCAGAAACCCCATACATGAGTCTTCTCTAGCCACAATAGGGCCACCCTTCTTTGTAAATCCTCGATTTGCCTCCGACCCATAGAAATTCATTCCCCCTATCTAACTCAGGGGAAATCTAGATTTCTCCATCCCCCACCCTCCCCAACCTCTGTATGGGGTACAACACCGAGCCAGCTGTTAGGATGGAGGGGAGAATAAGCTAGAGTACTGTCAGGTGAACACTTCTCTTAAATTTACTGTCCATTTCTTTTGGACATTCCCTGTCACTTTGGACATTCCCTGTGGAATATATTTTCCATAAACTATTGCTTCTTACTTTGAAAACTCCGAACACTGTAGATAACAAATTGTTTGCAGAAGTCAACTCACTTCAAATTAGTTCAGTAAATCTAAAAATATCTCATTTTGATAAATTTTGAAGACCTGTAAAAGCTAATTAGCTCCGCTAGTTTTGAGTGAATTGTGTTGACTGTTTCTGAATTTTCAATTCGCTCTGTGAATGGGCCAAAATTTGGCAAAAAAATGCATTGTAATGATTGTGTGAATGTAACAAACATAATAGTACAAAAGAAATAGTGTAGAATTAGGGATCAGTTTGTTCGAGTTTATAATGGAATGCATCATAATGGGTCTTAAACTCAGATTTTCAATGTCTGCATGCATGGGAACATTTTGGAAGCCTGGGAGAAAATCTCTTCAAGAATAGGTTTGGAAAGTTTTGGTAATTATTACTTTAATTAAAATTATACATTAATTTTGTTGCTGCACATACCTAGTTAGAGCCTGCCCACCAGGCCAATAAAATGCCCAGAATGGATCTTTAAATATGCTCTCATCTTCTTTCTGATGCCAAAGAGGACAATTGCGTGTGATGAGATGGAGGGGAATTTCTGGAGTCAGGTGGTTGGTGCTGACCTCTGTCTGTTCAATGATATTATGTCTCCAGTCAACTTGACATCCTGTTGTATTAATATTCCTCTTTGGTTTTGCAATCTTCCTCAAGGTCAAAGATGATGCAATCAGTCGGAAAGCTTTGTTCTTCATGAGTTATAATTGCCTATGGAGAAATATACTGCAATGTCGTAATTGAATGAGATTGAAGTAAGAGGTCAAATATGTTGAGTAAATATACATTTACTGATTGTTAAAAAAACATCAAGTATTTTGTTGTCATGAAGGGTGTGAAGATACTCGCGCAAAAAGAAACGTCTAATGCCGGTAATCTGACCTAGTTTCGAATGAGGCGTAAAAGAAGTGTTAGACACCATGCATCGATCCCAGAACATACGCACACAGCTTGCTACCTTCGGTAATTAGACACTAGTGTATACAGTCAGTACATACAGCTGTGGTCAATACCCACAACACAGTGTACAAACGGTACAGCGATGGACATCTCTGGTCCAGCTAAAGATAACAAGGTATCACGTTTCATTACTGTCTGCATTTTGTAGCGACAAGCAGAAACTTCACTTGCAAGCAACGGAAAGTTAACTTTTCATAGCGCGGTACGCGGCTTGGGGTGAGTCTTCAATGCCTTTAAATCAATTTTTCCCCTGAAATCAATTGCAAAAGGACTGAAATTTGATGGAAAAAAGTACATACTCAACAGGATAACGTGTTCGCAGGTGTTAACCTACCAGGCCAGAAAACGACAATTAGGCAGTTTTGTTATATATCCCAATGAACTTCAAAATCATTCTGAACTTCTGGGTTCATATAAAGAGTAACATGTATTTGTTGTTGGTTTACAGATAGGAGATTTGAATCAATCATTGATTTGAGATTTGTATCCTTATATTACCCAACGAGAAAAATGTTCATAACGAAATACCTTCAATTTGCTTGTTTCGTTACAAAGATTTGGCGGTTACTGCTACAGAAGGTATTGGGAACCTGGTCACATTGGATATGATGTCTGCATTCATACCCATGCAATGACTTAGACCACTTTGCAAGGCCTATGTGCAAATTGGAAAGGACTCTCTCTCACAAGCAAGTATATTAGTACAGTTATAGAATATATCAGTAGTGTCCTTAAAGCTCGTACAAACAAAACAAGTTATAGGGCCTACTGTGCCTTACTGACTGGGTTGGTTGCAGCTGTCTTCACACCATACAGGAAAAGCTGTCATAACGGATAGGTGCTTTCTTACACATTAATTGTATAATTTAGCGTATATCATGCTTACGTTACTTGATATGTTCTCTGATTAAACTGTTAAAAGAAAACAGTACTTTAACATTACGACAGAGGCGAGGTATTTAGAAGATCTTCCCACTGGCGGGCTACCAAGGACTATCCACCTGAATCTTCGCGTGTAATGTGATGGTGTTGTGTCGATTATCGATTACGCAATGACATGTTTGGTTCAACGTTCATGTGATGTTCAAATTTTCGGCCATCCTGTACAGCCATCCTGTACAGTTGGGAAGCTAAAGTACAGATACTCACCTCCAAGGCGCGCCACATGCTTCCGTGTAGTAACCCTGTATCATTATAATCGAGTATAGTACCCCCCCCCCCCCCCCTCACGATCCCATCATCGTCATGACAACTCTGTCCGTATTCAGTTAGCGAGAGCTGAAACTCTACTGAATCAGCATATCAAATGTCAGGCACAGACGATATAACGTTTACAGGGACGTTTATGTGGGCTTGTGATTCAATTGTGTGGGTGTAGAATCATAACATTCCAACTAGAATAATCATTTTCCAACTGGGTGCATTCGCAGGGAGGGGTGCCGTACCGCAAGTTAGCAGAATTGTTGGTTACCAATTTTGATAAGATTAACTGATAGAAATATTCCTTACTTTATTGGTAAAGGTGTCCTATATTGCAGGTTGCGTAGTACGTACGTTATAATCATACCTTTAACTTGCGAATTACGAACACCGTGAACACGTACAAAATCCCTCATTGAAATTCCAATTTCGAAATTTTCAGCAGCATAACACGAGTGGGTTGTCAATTCTTTGTACCTTAAATATGCTATACCGGGTACTTGATAATATGCTAAATCGTTCAAATGCCAAAATGGCCGTATTCAGAAAATTAAAAAGTAATCCTCTTCAATGTCCCCTGTAATGTCTTTCTGACTTTTTTATTTGCATCTTCCCATGACTTCGCCCCACCCCTTTTCTCTTGGCCAATGACAGCGTACAGTTGTAATAATGACACTTGTTTATGGTTGATATTTCGCAATGTCGCTTGACAATGGGTAAAATGGTAAATTTCTCTCCTATAGGGTTCTTGATGATGACTTAAGTGTCCCTCCTGAGTCCTGATCCTATTTTCCCCTACTAAACTAAACTAAATGTACCCTCTGAGCGCACCTAAGCAAGTCCCTGTTTCCGTAGTGTAGTTTAAAATGTTTAGCAAGCAATTATTTTCTGCTTGTTACTCGCAGCAGCAACCAACAATAATAACAGGTGGGATCATCTGGAAATATCCACCCGTGTAAAATAGACTAACCCTATACACGTAACACGTGCTTTTCAAGCACGTGTATTTGTTTGTGCTAATGACAGCTGTTCCAGTTTACCTTCATTTAACAGAACGCTAATTTTATTTTGTTACTTTTGGTCCTAGTTTGCCTTTACAATCACTTATTTCAACTGCTTCACTTTGATAATTACAATAAAAACCATTTTTAGGGGAGTATTTGACAGTGTAGAAACCTTTTTGTTAAACAAAGCTTAAATTTCAGTCTTTACCCCCTGGTTCCTGGGGGGAGGAGAACTCTAATAGTAATGGAATAGCAGCATGTGATTCTCTCCTACGATTGTCTATAGGGTTTGTTGGTTTCCTTTAAAATTTTATATGTAAATTAGGATCAGACCAATTTTAGTAGGTAGTAATTTAACACTAAGACAATATATGATTGTTATTGATGACTGTTCATTTTATATGCGCATTTAGTCAATTTATATTATATTTAATAACCGTAAATGTTATTAATGAACGAAATGTTAACCCTTAAGATGGAATTATTTCAATCTAAATCATGATTAAAGAAATTACACCCCTTGAATATTAAAGTGAACTATTCTCTGTTTTGTATTCATATATACCGAGATGAATTTCCTGTGAACCGACGTGATTCTGAACAACAGCACGCATACTTAGGCACACGTACTACGCATGTATATAACATGTACTAATATAATACACACAGATTAACATGTCTAGACCTTTTCGAAATACATAGTGAGGCATCACACTGCACAGTACACTGTGGCAATGTTGGTTAGGAGTATCCTCTAAGTCTAAGCGTCAAAACGAGATTGTTTTTCATTTTACGTAATCTTTCGTAAATACGCTGTGATATGTAAGAGGATAACATTCCTAAGAGCTCCAAAGTTTGACAGTTAAGGATTACTTGATTAGTTTGAATGATCAGTGATTACAAAACATGTCGATCGAGGCCCTGCTAGAAGCTGCCAAATATGTCGAATTGACAGGAGAACCTAGGCCTAGCAATGTAACGCCAGAAATAACAGCTGCCTCACATGGTGAGTTGGATTGACAAATGTATTATCTGTTTATTTAATGTTTTCGGATCACCCCCCTTTCACATATCGAATCAAGGCTAGGCACTGACACTGCTGCTGAATATTGGTGATGCTTTATTAATATTGGCTTGAAAAAGCCGTCCAACGTTAGGCTAAGTACTAAGAGTAGACTAGAGTTAACACTAAGTTAGGCTAGGCCTAATTTACCTCTAACCAAAAATAAATACTAAGCATCTCTCGAAGCTTTTAATGTTAAGGTTACTCAGTTCGTACTGGTCCTAAACTGCAGTAGGCCTAGTAATTGTACACCAATCTGATCAGTAGGGCCCTTGTTGGGAGAAATGGTACCTGGTAGGAGTAGGGGCTCAGCCTAGGCAACAGTATCAAACAAGTTAAAATGAAGGCAACGTATTTTGTGTGGAATTGTGAATGTTATGCTTAGGCCTACAGCAACTAGCTTAATGACCATAACTGTGAAATGTGGCACGCGCAACGCATCTGTAGTAGCTGGGCCCAATGTTAGGCCTTATGCCCACATCTATAAACATTTATGGGGATCTCCAGTGTCTACACACAGGGCGATGTTATATAAGCCCTAACGGTACATGTAGATACAGCTCTGGATCCTAATGCGTGTCATCTATCCTGTTTACAGGGAAGCTGGTCACTTCGCCCAACTGCCATTTCGACCAACCTTACCATTTCACCCAACCTTGTTGGTCATTTCACCCAACCAGCATGGTCATTTCGCCCAACCTTGCTGGTTATTACGACCAACATTGATTAAATATTATACTTCAATATAACGGACAGGGACACTTCTATAGGTTTTGTCAATTTAATAAGGAAACGTTAGGGAATTGTTAACGTTACGGGATACGAACCAAATATTAAGGAAACTTGAAGTCGTGGTTAAAGTCGGTAGGATGGATCAGTGTATTAGGGGTTAGGTTTGATAGGTTTTTAGTGAGACCGATTCCCCTTTGTTTGTATAACATTAGATTAACACTATGTCGAACTAGATTAACATCTAGGCTAACTGCTGTGAACAATAGCCTTGATTAACGCCTGGCGGACTTGATAAAAGCTTGACCAAAGGCATCACTTTATTTACCCAAAATAAATCATATTGAACTAGTGAAATAGAAAAAGTGATATTATTCTGACTGAATCTGAGTAAACAAATTGGTTTGTCGAAATGACTAACAAGGTTGGTCGAAATGACCATGCTGGTTGGGCGAAATGACCATGCTAGTTGTGCGAAATGGCAGTTGGGCGAAATGGTTGTTGGGCGAAGTGACCAGAAAGCGTTTACAGATCTCCAGAGGTTTTGTATAGTGCTGTAACATATCTTAATCTATGTGCTACAGTAGTTGTGGAAATATGTTTAAAAAGATCTTTTCTTCAATAATTTTGAGAAGAATCTTAGGTATAAGTCCAGTATATTCCATGTTGGAGAAGTAGATACAATTTTACTGACGCTCAAAGCTTAAACTCAGCTTCTGTGTGATTTAAAGTACCTTAAAAAGCTTTCTGATTAGTTGATGTCCAGACGTGTCAAGTTGCCAAACTACTGTGACAGTGGTCAACATTTCGTTGCTATTAATGTGCTAGTTATGAGTGGTATAAAACCGTATGTCAGTTCGAATATGTCACGCTGTGAATTAGGGAATGGGCAGGTACCTCGCCTAGAAGTTTCCATCAGAGATTCTTCAAGGGAATTCTAATTGATATCAGAGACTGTGCTGCTTGTCAAGTTTTGCGTAACAAGAAAGGACCAATATGGCAGCGCTCTCTGTTGATTTAGGACACTGCTGTAGATCCCCAATGTTGTACTACCCAAACCAGTTGTAGGGCCTAGTAACTTACACTTGCTTGTCACTTTATCACACCGCAGGACAACGTTTGGGTATGTAAGGTCTAGGGCTGTGCCATCTCGGTTAATTTACTAACCGGATAACCGTTTTTATTATCCAAACGGTTAACGTTTAAACGTAACCCGTGCTGTTGCCTTAAAAATAAAGCAAAATCAGAGATAAACAAATCTGATTAGAAAGAGCGCCACCACTTTTTATGCAGATGTGCATTCTCAAAATGGCGAGTTTGATCGTAACGAGCCTGTCAAATAGTTAGTTGTAGTTTTTTAGTTTTGACGGTTATAACATTAAAAGGACGAAGCGCACGTTCTTATTGAGTTTTTTTGCAGATTTGCATTTCTCTTTTTAATTCACAGGTAAACCGTTACAGAGATTTTTTGCAGGCAAATATTTCTTCGTAAATTGCGTAGCCCCTAGCGTAGGCATGGTATCGTAGTTATAGGCCCTAATAATATTGCTAAGTATGTACTAGACAACAACAGTGTATAAATTTAAGAAATTTCAAGTGGTTTCCCCAAGACACTCACCAATGTTTGGTTGTCCTGCTGAAATTTTGGTTGTCCTACAGTGGAAACATGTAAAGTAGGCTACATGGTTTTGAGATGGTCAAAGGTACTCCAATAAGGAGATGATACTTTTCATTCCTTGTAATGAGTACTTACATGATCTATAACACTTTTTTTTGGGGGGGGGGGGGAATAAGACTAGAACTTTGGTATTTGCCCAAGTTGACCACTTTTACTATTTAATTTTTTTGAAACACCAACGATATTGCTCTCATAAAACACGTCAGAAATTTCCCGGCAATCATTGTCTATCAACATATTTGACAGATAATTTACCCGCATTGTGCAGGCTTGTTAATAGACTGAGGGCCAAACTTTAGTTTAATATCCCAGAAATGATTCCAGTCATATTTACCATATCTTTTAAGAAACAACCTTCCATTGGATAACGTACAACTCAAATCATCTATATGGTTGTCATACATACTGTAAACATGTACCACAGACATGTCAACAGATGTGAGAAACTGTGTTGGCTCCAGCTCTTGGTCAATCCATTATATGGTACTGTACAGAGAACGGACAGTTTTCAAAGTAAAAACTATAGTAATAAATCTTCGGAAAAATGACTAGTTTGGAACTCCTAAGAAACCATGAATTCTGAGGGAATTCATTGATTCTATATAATTTGCAAATTCTGTGTTTATTTCCGCACCCTTACTGACTTTATTTTCTAATAATGCTGACTAAAGCAAGGATTGTACATGCATAAGGTTCATTATAAAATGTTTTGCTGTGCAGAGAGCGTCACGTTACAATAACCATGTGGTAAGCTGTAAGTGTGTTATCAATCTAATGCAAGTGTTTACTGTAGTGTGTACATGCAGTATGCAAATAGCAGTGTGGTGAATGGGCAGAGTATATATTTGCCCATGGGGGTGAACTTGAACTCAGATTGGCCTTTGTTGACGAACAGACTGCACAGTAAATACCATGAATCTAGGTCTGAGTGGTCCATGTCAATGTGAGGGCTTGGCCTTCCTCACTAGTGGAACATGCATATGCACATTTGTTTAGATAATTACCAAGATCTCGAGATTATAGTGAGAAAGATCTATCAAATTGAAAAGGATAACATTTTTGCGACGTTCGTCAAACAGGGTAACTATAGGCGCGCCACTTGGTAATCCCTTCAAATGTACAGCTGATCTTAAAAACCTTTTGTATGGATGCGTGATAATTATTGCCATTGTTATGTCATTTTCGGCAAGCAATTGTTTGGGTCTATTTCGGGAACAATTTGATCTAAAGACATTTGGCGGTGACTGAGCAATTGTCATTAATTACAAAAAACGTTTACTGGGCTGTTCGGTCGGTTAACCGTTACAGTCATCTGAGTTTGGGGCTCAGGGTCGTTGTTAACTACAGTACAGTATGTACATACATGTGTATCCTGTGCTTTTTGTCAAATTTCACCCATTGGGAAGAAATACTTTTTTCTTGGTTACAATATAT
>JAIPMN010003281.1:0-10570 GCA_020650975.1 Apostichopus californicus | reverse complement strand
AAAAAAATTGGCAAATACATAGTCCCCAACATCAGAGTTGGCTGCAAAGACCTCATTAAACTATCTTAAAATTTAGCTCTTTGCAAGAAAAGGAAATTTGCATTGCCAGCCATTCTTGCAATCCTGTACATTTAACTGTTACAACCGCAAATCCATCATTGATTTTTTGCTATTATTTTTTTCCTCTGAATTTTTTAAATTAGGAAGGCGAGTTTTACGTCAATTCAAGATGTACACAAAGATCAACTTGTAGTAACAACCAGATCATAGAGGCGAGTTACCAGTGTAGTGATCATGCAACATGTGATGAGAGGAGCGGTGTCCGTAAATGTTACTGCAATCAAAACTACGAAGGGGACGGAGTGACATGCACCCACAACTGCTTCGTTGCTGCCAAAAGAAGTGTATTAAGGGTCAGTACAGTTCTTTCAGGCATTTTTAATAAAATTAGCTATTAAATCATTGTCCATATAATTCGAAGGAAACATTTTACTATTTAAACTTGTCAAGTATTGCAATATATTTACAAAGAACCGTGTGGCGAGAGCTCCGCGGTTAGGCGGGGACCATGTTCTCCATTTTATTTGACAGGCCAGGCAAAACTGTCAGTAAAGTGATTTTTTACATTTAATCGGGAGTCATAATATCACTTCTACGGGTGTTCATCCCCTTATAAACCTTAAACAAAATTATTGGATACTCCTTACCAAAACCGTGCGATTCAAACATATGGTAACTTGAGTTTTTAGTTGCAACAAACCTTTCAAGGAAGCCAACTCTTGACAGCTACTATAAAAAAAATGGCAAATACATAGTCCCCAACATCAGAGTTAGCTGCAAAGACCTCATTTAACTATCTTAATATTTGATACTCTTTGCAAGCAAAGGAAATTTGCATTGGCCAGCCATTCTTGCAATCCTGTACATTTAACTGTTACAACCGCAAATCCATCATTGATTTATTATTACTGTTTTTTCCCGTTAAATTTCTTAAATTAGGAAGGCGAGTTTTACGTCAATTCAAGATGTACACAAAGATCAACTTGTAGGAACAACCAGATTATAGAGGCGAGTTACCAGTGTAGTGATCACGCAACCTGTGATGAGAGGAGCGGTGTCCGTAAATGTTACTGCAATCAAAACTACGAAGGGGACGGAGTGACATGCACCCACAACTGCTTCGTTGCTGCCAAAAGAAGTGTTATAAGGGTCAGTACAGTTCTTTCAGGCATTTTTCAGAATATTAGCTATTAAATCATTGTCCATATAATTCGAAGGAAACATTATACTATTTAAACTTGTCAAGTATTGCATTACATTTACAAAAAACCGTGTGGCGAGAGCTCCGCGGTTAGGCGGGGACCCTGGACTTCATTTTATTTGACAAGCCAAGCATAACTGTCAGTAAGTGATTTTTTACATTTAGTCGGGAATCATAATATCACTTCTACGGGTGTCAATCCCCTTATAAACCTTATACAAAATATTGGATACTCCTTACCAAAACCGTGCGTTTCAATGGTATTGTAACTTGAGTTTTTAGTTGCAATAAACCTTTCAAGGAAGGCAACATTTGACAGCTACTTTTAAAAACAAAATTATATCAAATACCTAGGCCCCAACATCAGAGTTGGCTGCAAAGACCTCATTAAACTTTCTTAAAATTGGATACTCTTTGTAAGAAAAGGAAATTTGCATTGGCCAGCCATTCTTGCAATCCTGTACATTTAACTGTTACAACCGCAAATATATCATTGATTTATTATTACTAATTTTTCCCGGTAAATTTCTTAAATTAGGAAGGCGAGTTTTACGTCAATTCAAGATGTACACAAAGATCAACTTGTAGGAACAACCAGATCATAGAGGCGAGTTACCAGTGTAGTGATCACGCAACATGTGACGAGAGGAGCGGTGTCCGTAAATGTTACTGCAATCAAAACTACGAAGGGGACGGAGTGACATGCACCCACAACTGCTTCGTTGCTGCCAAAAGAAGTGTATTAAGGGTCAGTACAGTTCTTTCAGGCATTTTTAATAAAATTAGCTATTAAATCATTGTCCATATAATTCGAAGGAAACATTTTACTATTTAAACTTGTCAAGTATTGCAATATATTTACAAAGAACCGTGTGGCGAGAGCTCCGCGGTTAGGCGGGGACCATGTACTCCATTTTATTTGACAGGCCAGGCAAAACTGTCAGTAAAGTGATTTTTTACATTTAGTTGGGAGTCATAATATCACTTATACGGGTGTTCATCCCCTTATAAACCTTAAACAAAATTATTGGATACTCCTTACCAAAATCGTGCGATTCAAACATATGGTAACTTGAGTTTTTAGTTGCAATAAACCTTTCACGAAAGCCAACATTTGACAGCTACTTTTAAAAAAACAAAATTATATCAAATACCTAGGCCCCAACATCAGAGTTGGCTGCAAAGACCTCATTAAACTTTCTTAAAATTGGATACTCTTTGTAAGAAAAGGAAATTTGCATTGGCCAGCCATTCTTGCAATCCTGTACATTTAACTGTTACAACCGCAAATATATCATTGATTTATTATTACTAATTTTTCCCGGTAAATTTCTTAAATTAGGAAGGCGAGTTTTACGTCAATTCAAGATGTACACAAATATCAACTTGTAGGAACAATCAGATTATAGAGGCGAGTTACCAGTGTAGTGATCACGCAACATGTGATGAGAGGAGCGGTGTCCGTAAATGTTACTGCAATCAAAACTACGAAGGGGACGGAGTGACATGCACCCACAACTGCTTCGTTGCTGCCAAAAGAAGTGTATTAAGGGTCAGTACAGTTCTTTCAGGCATTTTTAATAAAATTAGCTATTAAATCATTGTCCATATAATTCGAAGGAAACATTTAACTATATGAACTTGTTAAGTATCGCATTACATTTACAAATAACCGTGTGGCGAGAGCTCCGCGGTTAGGCGAGGACCATGGACTCCATTTTATTCGACAGGCCAGGCAAAATTGTCAGTTAAGTGATTTTTTACATTTAGTCGGGAATCATAATATCACTTCTACGGGTGTGCATTCCCTTATAAACCTTAAACAAAATTATTGGTTGCTTTTTACCAAAATCGTGCGTTTCAAACGTATTGTAACTTGAGTTTTTAGTTGCAATAAACCTTTCAAGCTAGACAACATTTGACAGCTACTTTTAAAAACAAAATTATGGCAAATACCTAGGCCCCAGCATCAGAGTTGGCTGCAAAGACCTCATTAAACTATTTCAAAATTTGATACCCTTTGCATTGACCAGCCATTCTTGCAATCCTGTACATGTAAATGTTTCAACTGCAAATCCATAATCAATTTATTGCTATTATTTTTTTCCTCTATATTTCTTAAATTAGGAAGGTGAGTTTTACGTCAGTTCAAGATGTACACAAATATCAACGTGTAGGAACAACCAGATCGTAGAGGCGAGTTACCAGTGTAGTGATCACGCAACATGTGATGAGAGGAGCGGTGTCCGTAAATGTTTCTGTAATCAAAACTACCAAGGAGATGGAGTGACGTGCACCCACAACTGCTTTGTTGCTGCCAAAGGAAGTGTATTAAGGGTGAGCACGATTCTTGTAGGGTATATTACATGCTTTGCATATAATTAATTTAGATATCATGGCAACGCATCATTTGATACACTGAGAACGATGAACGTTACCAAATTTATTTAAAACGCTCATGACCATATATTAAGGTTAATCCAGTGCGTTATCAAAAGTCGTTAAAAAGGTAACAAATTAACATGTATTTTACTATCTTTAGTATATGTCATTTAACATTTATCTTTCCAGGGAGGTGAATCGTACAATAGTTCTGACTGTTCCTTACGAGTAACTTGCAACAGTAACGTACTTACAAGTGAGAGGTACAGTTGTAGTGCAGATGCAACCTGCGAGGAGCGGAATGATATCCGTACGTGTTACTGTATCGAATGGTTTGCAGGTGATGGTGTTACATGTACCCGCAGTGGACCGAGAGATTGTTCTGATCTATACAGAGCGGGTAGAAGAAATAACGGAAAATATACCATTTATCCCGCTGGAAGCTCCGGGTTTGAAGTTTTTTGTAAACTGTCTAGTGGGGGATGGACAGTAAGTTTTAGCCATTGACAAGCAATAGCTTTCCAATGTTAAACTTGTGTTTTCTTATATGTCAGGACCTCGTTCACTAACATTTGAAGTAAATCATTCAATTATTTAATTAAATTGATCCATCTTCCTTTCAGTTTAAATAAATCTGATTATTGACCTTCACCAATTAATTTCTCTTACTTATTGTAGTACAATGAGATATTCCATACATTACTTACTTGCCATCTGTAAACTAATTGATTCTCTTTGTAGATTTTGCAACGACGTACAAGTAGTTCCGTCAGCTTTAATCGAAACTGGAATGAGTACAAAAACGGGTTTGGAATCCCAACAGGAGATCATTGGATTGGCAACGATAAAATATACAAATTGACAAACCAAAAAGCCTACCAACTCATAATAGAAAAGACAAACAGGGGAGGATCAACATACCACAGCCGTTATTCATCTTTCAGTATCAGTAACGAGGGAGACAGATACCGACTGTCATTGGATGGCCACAATGGAAATGCTGGTATGTATTGTTCTAAATGTCAATCATACTTACGCAGACTCGTAGTTATTTTGTAATCTTATTCTAACATAACTACCTGTAGTCGTAATCATAATCTAGTATTTGTACTCTTACATATACTCCGGTGTTGTTATAAATCAAGTGTAGAGACTAATGTAGAACTATATACTATACCTCGTGCTTAGAGTATCGAACTCAAAGTTCATTGTATATTTGCTTTACACTTTAGCACGTGTATGTATAATGATAGATTGTAACATTCATGATATATAATAACAACCAAGTTCCTATATAGCTCTGCGTCTAATTTCTCGTATTTTCATTCAGTCTTTGTCGACCTTAGAAGCACAAAGGAATCATAACTAGCCTAGAAACCTTAGAACTGCTGCAAAATACAGCTAACTTTATAATTAAAAGAAATGATTATATTAATGTTATTAAATATAACTTGAACGTTTCCAAAAGAGAAGAAAATAAAGGTTCATTTGACCATACAATGTCCTTCCATGGAATTGATTTAGAGGCTAATAGTATTACCCCCCCCCAAAAATAACATCAACAAAAGTATGAAAGAATTTGAACATTATGTTGAGAGATCAGTCGAGACGAAGTGTATGTGTTTCTTTCCCAAAGAGCATGACCTGCCTTAGTTCTTATCTTTATGAATGTATAATCAGATAAAAGGTAAAACTCATTATTTTGTCAATATCAAATGGAAGTAAAAACGTCCTATGAAATATAAGACGTTTCACGAGAGGAGACGATGAAAACGCTGAGAAAATCAGACAATTCACAACTTTTCCTAATCTAGTATGTTGAAGAAAGTCAAACCTTTACTTATAAATTGGCCAAAAGTGATTACCTAAAGAATGAGCTGTTAACATTCCTGCTCCTCTCACACGTAACTTAAAATTGCTTCACTTCATAATATTTGTCGCAACTTTGAAGTATAAACTATAAATTATAATATTGATCAAAGAAATATATTTTAATAGTGAACGTTGATATGAACAAAGGTTCCCAGACGAACTGTCAGAAGTGGAACCTCCCCGGTAATAACTGGAACTTTAATTACTATCTTCAAATTTGTAAACTCTCAACATAAAGCTCATAAACTCGTTCATAGTTAAAGCTCAAAATATTACGTAAGCCCAGACATTAACTAACACAGCAACATACGCACTGACAACCAATTACAGCAAAAGAAACAAAGGTAATTTAATAAGATCTAGTATATAAATGAATACAAATTTCATATTAAAGAAGAAAATACATTCCCTAATTATTCGCTAATTTCCTTCCAGCTAATAATGCTATGGAAGCAAATTCAGGACATCAATTTAGTACGCAAGATCAAGACAATGATGGATCGAGTAACTTCGACTGCGCAGAAAAACACCGAGGTGGTTGGTGGTATCCAGACGATAGTAATACGGGCTCTACCAGCAACTGCTACTCATTCAGAAACCGCGTAGAAACGGGTGGATACGAGCTCTCTGACTGTGACTGTAGCTGTTATTATTATTTGTTTTATTTTGATTTTTGCCCTTCTAGTAGTCCACATTTCAAATGCTATAATTGTGATGGCTGTAGTTATTGTTTTCTTGACACCCCTGTCAGATGCTGCGCAAACAAAAACCCGGTCTATGAGACAAATTTCTATTCCTGCGGTTACTCCAATCTGAATGGTTTCTACTCGTCCAACGATTACCGCGGTATCTTCTGGAAGAATTTTCCCGGTTCAGCTTGCGGTATCACAAAAACAATAATGAAAATACGGCCAACTTAATGATCAAAGAAGCAAATTTGAAGTCTGCAACGTGAAATTGATAGGAAACGGTTGGCGATATTATAAAATAAATTAAATAACGTTGAACGTATTGAAATTAGCGGAGTTTGTGTAACTGGAATATATAAGCGAAGAAAAGAGAGATACCAATGAACCAATGACCCAATGAACATTTTATAGCCATTACAGCATGTGCATTATCCTAAAATTGATCTGGTATACCGAAAGGAGATCATCTGTAGACTTGCAAAGATATAATATTACTATGAGGCAAAATACCAATTGACGGTGAACCATTTTACAATGGGAGCAATTAGCTCATGGAACTCCATGACGTCTGATACTCAGTCATTATCCGATAATTGCATTGAATTAAAACTGTGTTCATTAAACTGATATCTTCGATGATAACACGGAGAATACTATAACATTATGCAAATAAAAGTATATGAAAACATAGAACCAATATTTTGACTACTGCTTTTGCCGATTATATTGTATAGAGGCAAATGGCAGTTTTACGACATCGCCGAACTAGGAACGATATCTGATACGTTTCGATTTATGCCTACTTTCTGGGTTGTTTAGTTAGAATGTCTGAGTGATCAGTTCTACTGACCAGTAGACTCAATAGTACAGCGTATTAAAACATTCACAAAGAACACAACCAACTAAAACCACCTTAATATTAATACTGTATTCACAATTGACTATCCTTATAGTGACATAATAAAATCCTACATTAGCTTCAGATTATGACAGAAGCTTTTAATACAGAAAAAGTTGGTCATAGGCAAGATAACCAAGGTTTTAGGCCTCTCCGTTAATTACGTATCTGCCAAAAAACACATACTCCACCAGACTCACTAACTTTGTCAATTGTCCGTTTGCTTTCTTTCTCTCTAAATCATATCCATCAACCATGTGAGAATATGATATACTATGTATTTACTTGGCCATCTGCTTTTCCGGAATACATAATTGGTCGTTTTCCAAATTCCTAGTCAAGTGCGATAGACACCTGATCATCCCCGCCACCCCGTTGCAGTCCAGACTTTTAATAAACATTGTGTTGTTGATAGCGCGCTTGGTTGAGGAAGCTCCCGGCATGAAACCCCTGGAGAATTTATGGAGAAAGGCAATTTTCAAGATACTCAAAGGAAGGGAAGTATACAAAGTGGGGTGTGCGTGACGGGAGGGAGCGGGATGGTAGATGTGGAAAACATTACTTTGTATTCCGGCTACAAAACTCGGGTATTTCAAGAAGAGATGCCGGAGTCCCGTAGATTACTCAGTGATCTGATGATTTCATTTCATTTTAGATTAGAACAATGAAAAGATTGTTTATGGTTGTACTTCTCAAAAGGTACACTTTTGATTTATGGAAAAGAGTACCTTTTGTCGATTATTTAAACGTGATATCAAGTTGTCTTTGACTGTAGGGAAAGATGGGCGTGGAGGAGTTGCAACGCTACGCGTAGTTTGTATAATTGGCAAAACTACGAGCCAAACGAGATTGGCAAAGAAAAAAAACAACAAAATATGTAAAATATGTAAAATATCTTGTCATCGAAGTGAGACAACGAATCAATACATATAAAACAAGCTATAAGTTGTAATAACCGCAGTTCCGGTTAGCTTGTAAACGTTTCAGCTTCTAAATTTCTATCTAGAAATCACCATAGTTAAAATTGAGAAAAGGAAGTTAAAGCATTAAAAAAAAATTGAAATAAAAAATTAAAATTAAAGACAACTGTAAGATAACAGCACATAAACAAAGGTTGAAAGAGTAGCAAGTTTATAACAATGGCTCCAATACCCATATATTTCACTGACAGCACCCCGCCATCTCTATCCTACTAGACCAGTGAACATATAACTAGGATTTCTTTTCTGATATATCATATCTTTGTGTTCATTTATGGAAGCCAAATGCTACAACACGAAGAAAGTGCGATATGAAAACCGACTGTTTTTTTATCCCTTAATATTTTGAACCAACATCGACTTAAATTGAAAAAAAAAAACAGAAATTGGAGAATAAGATGAATGGACTCGATGTATGATCATTGTCAATGCCGTCACATTGATGTTGTTTCGTGTTGACAATAGTGTTCTTACTGAAAAAAATTAGAGGTGATTCATGTACATGTATGGTGTTTTGGTACTAATTCTACTTGAAAAGGGGTTGGGCATGATCGGACAATTGACATTTACACGGGTTTTAGTTTCATCTCAATGAATGAGTTGATATACTTTTTTTCCTTTCCAGTTGCTTTACCTGTATACTTTACCGGTATACCATTTTCAATACCCCTTATCTCTCACGCATCGGCGCATGAGAGAAAATTATAACAACATATACAACGTTCCGACAATGTAATCTAACTGAATAAATGATTGTGTAAATGTAAGTAGGCATGACGTTTCGATCCTAGCAGGATCTTCTTTAAAGCCTAAATGACAAGTAACAGCAACAGAAGGGACAAAAACACGTAGAGAGTACAGACAGGTTAATGAGCATGGTGAACACAAAGAGATAGATGTAGGGGATCCAGTATGTTGGCGAAACCAAAACCACCCTCAAGAAGCAATTCTATGGTCACAGTTCGTCAGTCAACACCATGCAGACTGAGACCCAGTTGGAGAACACTTTAACCTTCCCAACCATACCATTAACGACATGTCCCTACAGGGGATTGGATCCTTAGTGATGGTAACGTAGTAACGTAGGTACTGTACCGTTTGATTCCAGTTTACAACTCTCGTTAAATTACGCCAATTCGTCATGCCGAGAACGAAGAAAGGAAATGTTTCGGTATACTCATAGGCTTACTGATAGCATACAACGACTAGATACACTTCATTTTAGAATCGCGTATTAAAGAACTCGCACCCAATGGTTGGCACAGAAACCACTGTTATGTCTCACAACCGTGTATCAATAATTATCAGTACTTACTACTTTGTGTTCAAAACATGTGTTACAGGACATGAACAATAGTTAGTTACTGTATGAGCCATGAATATTGGGTGGAAAAACACTATTTTTGTTGTTGTTTTAACCAAATTGTTGATAAGTTTTAACACCTTAATAAATAAAAACAAAACCACATCGTGGAATAGAATTATTCTATTTCCTTGATATGCCAGCAGAAATTACTATTCATGTGATTCGTCTAATATCTGGAAGGTGCTGTTTGATATTGATATGTCACGATTCCGAGCGATTTGGTGTTAAAGTATTTTAATACGTTGTGAGCGTCCTTTGCATACATGATGTCCCATATCAGAAAGGTTTAAACGACGAAAAAACACAGTTTTCAGTGCTTATCATTCACCTTCCATATTCGACTTATTATTTGTTAACTCGTAAACATATGTGACAAGATTAAGACAATTAAAATATAGTCATTTAATCCAGAAATGGTTCAAAATACAGATAAGTTGACATTTATTGTGTGAGATGTAAACACCCATTATAATAATTTCCTTGTGTTTGATTAGTTCTTTTAACTAACATTTTGAGATACAAGAGCTTCTAAGTAAATATAGCACATATTAATATTGTAATAATAATGACACTTACATAATATAACAGATATCGATATGGGACACACTAGATTGCATAACATGAATTATGGATCTTAAATGTAACCAACTGATCAATTACGTGGTGTAAATGGACATCCGTACGTATGAAGGTCCCTCTTTGTTTAACGATTTCACTTTCATTACTTCTGTCACTGTCTCAGAAGGTCAGCAAGTATCTCCTTTATTTCGTGCACCCTTTTTTCTTTGTTTCATTTTGGATCAATGGCAGAACTTCGAAGCAACTATATTTTCGTCTATGCGGTGTTGCTGCTTTTAAACTCAAATGGTTTTCGGGTAAGTCTCTAACATACTAATAAAACGAAATTATTTTCTTTAAAGTAAAATTGAATTAATTTGGTTTACTTGTATACTTTTTGCACTGATTGACAAATTGGAACTCAGTACTTCATTACCTTCAGATTAAAAAAAATCCTATACTTTTTTCTACTTATAAAATATAACAACGGTCTACCTGCGCTGACTTGTTACCTCGAGTATTTGTAGAGAATATTACGATTGGTGAGCTATCCGCTCTATTCAA
>JAIPMN010003280.1:0-10390 GCA_020650975.1 Apostichopus californicus | reverse complement strand
GGGGGGGAGGTTAGGTTTCATCTCCAAAAATATAAAAAAAAAACATTTTTGCCAACTGGTGTATTTTTTGCAATTGTACAATTGAAAGAGGTACCTTCTGTGGATGCAAAGGTTCCCATGGCTACATGTCAGATGTGTAGGCTTATTCTTAAGAGTGGATCATTGACATATATGGTCATTTCATTCCTGTAGTCTATTTTAAATGGAAGTGTGCACATAAAGACACTTCAGCAGGTATATGGAATCGGATGACTTCACTAGAAGGCACATGGAAACACTTGAGATAGTAGGCTATTCTAGATGGAGGATAGACTATGCAGATGAAGGGGTTCACGTGACAGCGCTGCGATCTAGTCTACATAGAGCAGCTCATGAGGACACTTCTGGTGGTAGCCTATGTAGATGGAGGGGTTCACAACCTAGCTGTCCTGCTCTTGCCAACATCCCACCCAACCCTCCCCTACAGGAGTAGCCTGCTATTGGGTTTGAGCCTGAGAGCCCCTCTGGGGGTTGGGGAGGGGGGGCAGCCCTGTTTTCTGGTTGAAATGATTTTGTTGTTGATAAATTTTGCTGGCAAGTGATCTATTTAGGTCAAACAAATAAGAATGTATAGTAACATATCCCAGATTTGCCAATAATAAGTCATTCTTTTCCGTAAAGTCAGGTGGTTTTTAATCGTGGGAAAATCTAAACATGAAAACAGCCGATAGTTTTCTACCTGTTTGAATCTTTGTCTAGCTGGATATATTTTGCATCCTTGGTTGAATAAGGTATGTAGATGTACTTAC
Organism: Apostichopus californicus; assembly: GCA_020650975.1. Taxonomy (NCBI): domain Eukaryota; kingdom Metazoa; phylum Echinodermata; class Holothuroidea; order Aspidochirotida; family Stichopodidae; genus Apostichopus; species Apostichopus californicus. Next base: position 9,602 of record JAIPMN010003280.1, on the reverse strand, counting down.
TGAACTTTGATGACTTGGTATTTTTCAGTCCTATTGATCAATTAAAAGTGCACCTCATCCATTCTGTGGTATCTAAAGTTCACAATTGGTATCACATAGTTTAACTTTAGTCTGCTAAAACGAGTGGTTACGTGCCACTTATGCCAAAAGTCAGAGATGCGATAACCTTAAAGCGATACACTGTACTGAAGAGTATTTTTGATAGGAGATCTTGTGTTAAGCATCATATCCTGAACTAAGTATTAATCTTTCATATAAAGAAGTGCCATATCAGAATAAAATTAGTGATCTTTATGTACAGGATATGCCAGGTCAAAGGTCAGTCAATTAAGGGAGGAGTTTGTCGTTAGTTTAATTTGGGGTCGTAAATCAGTTATGAAGTGTACACACGGGTAGGAGGAAAGTGGACTAAAAAAATAAGATATTTTTTGTAAAGTGATGAAATTTCTTCAAATTAACATCCTCCTGAACTGTTTTCTGACAAGCAGAATTTGGGTATGTTAGCAGGGGCAAGCCTTATCCCCTCCCCTCCCCACCCACAACCCACCTATCCCTACCCTTCTTAAGTTTCAACATTTAGTATAATTAAAAAGAAGCTATGGTAAGATTCCGTCCCCTTCAGGTAATAGAATTTTACATGCGTGAAACCAAGTCTCCGATTTATTAGCAAACAACAACTGCTTTAACGTGGATGTTTTTCACATCTGTTGCGAGCACTTGCAAAACTACTTCCCATCCATTTCCATAGGTATTGAATTACCTCCTGAATTGCTTTACCATTCGATCTGTGGAGAAAGCAAACTCATACAAAACCTATTCGCAGGTTCCATTAATTGTTATTTTTTATGTCGTTGGTATGTTTCCTGTGAGTGTATCTTCATTACAAAATTATGATCAAAATATATGGAAATAACATGTGGCCCATCACAGCACCTGCCGGTAAATACTGTCTGAAATCGCAAACGGTTTTAGCTTTAATGGCTTCGTACTTTTAGTTTACCCCTTCACCGCCTTACATCGAAATGAGTCGCGGTGACTGACGATTAAACCACCTCCGCAGATATGTGCAGGTGCGGCATACAATATGTACATGATCCAGAAGAGAGGATTAAGGAGAAATTTGACTTATATCCGAGAAAAAGCTCCCTCCTCCTATTTGAAGGTTAAAATGTAAAACTAAAGAACAACTTTATAGAATAGGTTTTGCCAGTGGTGGCGGAGAATGACGTCGGTAGAGCTCACGAGTGGTGATGTGTGGAATGGGTTGAAAAATCAGTAGGCTTATAGTGAAGATGTCTTTCAGATTGTCAGTTGGGGTGATGGTTGTGGAGGGGGGGGGGGGTGTGGGATGTGCGATGGGGAATGAAGAAGGGGATTGGCACATGTTACTATCATGAACATTCAGTTTAGCCTTATGAGTCATGCAATTCTTGGAAAACGAATGTTCAAGATTATTGGAGACATTTTAAAAAAATTCTTCACAATCTCTGAAGATGTAGCTGAGTTGTGTACAGTACTGTCACATGACTCTATGTGCATGATCAGTAATTACAGCAAAACTTGAATAAAACAGAAATTTTGTCACCTAGAAAATCATAAAAAAAAAAGGCATTTCTGTTAATTCCGGATAAAACAAGAATTGAGTTAAAGTCATAGAGCTTACTAGATGGACCTTACTCAGAACCTTTGATCTTGGAGGCAATCTACAGACAAAGAAAGTATTTTATTCGAAAAGAATTGAAAAAAAAAAAGGAGAAGTGTTACAGAACAGAAAGTGCGTTTGGACTTCTTCTTCTTCTTCTTCTTCAAAAGGAACATACTTTTTTTTTTGAAAACAAGAGTGTGACTGTTTCCCAGTATGCAACTCCACTAAACCCCCTCCTCCAATAACTATGTTTATAATATGCTTTTACTGCCATCACCAATCGATAAAAACCAGTGTTTTGGTGGCGTGTTAGGTGTACTCATGTCGTCAGTGGGTTCCCAGTGACATACAAAACAGGCCGTCAAAGTACAATTGCGATGTTTTGGAGTTTGATGGCCTTAGTTTCCTGGCAATGCCATAAGGACGGATACCAGATGAATGAGTTACCTATCAGCTGGAATTAACACTTCATTAACTACGAATTAGTCCCTAAATGTTCTGCCAGATTGAATGGAACAAGGGAAACCAAGGTAGAAATATGCTCAGATGGCGATGTCATCACATTGTAATTACTGTACCATCGGGGGTAACCTTGAGTGCTGCGATGATTCGTTTAGGCGAAGTACTTTGGCCTGGGTCGAGCATATTTAAAAGTAAAACAATCTGCTAAAATTATTGGGAGGGTTTTAGTTGGTACATATTGATTTTCTTTTTGTGACCTATAAAGTTCCATTTGATTGATAATTGATAAATTGTAGCGAGATCTCGAGATGCGAGGTCTAGGTAAAAAAACCAGGGACAGCTGAGATTATGAATGAGTTTGGGGGGCCAATTATAGAGGAACAAAATATGTATAATAAGTGGATGTGCAGATCTGTATGTACTATGAAGATGATTAAAAAAAAATTAAAAATAGCTTTCCAATTAACCCAGGTTTTCTTTCAGTATAAATTTTACTTTTGATAGGTCATGCTTTTAAAAATGGCAGAAAATGGTGCCTGGAAGGAGGGAGGGTTAGGAAGAATAGACAAATGTCCTTAGCCCCTTCCCCTCCCCCTCCCCCCACAAATATTGGGGCCCCAAATATTTTGCCATCATGCAGCTTCAAAATGTCAACTTAGAGGGCCTCAGTGGTTGAAAATGACAAAGAACACCAGGTGTAGATGGTGAAGAACATGGCAGTAGCCGTTGTGTGTCCATGTAGTAGCCATTGCGTGTCTATGCAGTAGCCATTGTGTGTCCATGCAGTAGCCATTGTGTGTCCATGCAGTAGCCATTTTGTGTCCATGCAGTAGCCATTGTGTGTCCTGTACTATTAAATTGTTGATACAAGAAAGAGTGTTTTCAAGGTTTAGAAAATGACATGTTATTAAAATTAATTGGATGGTTAATAAGGTCAGAATGGAGGACATCATCGGCTTAATTCATTTTGTGAATTTTCTTATTATTCTTATTAATTTGCCGCCTCCTTCCCCCCCCCCCCCAAAAAAAAAGAAACGATTTCTTGCATATGACTTATTTTAATGGGTGAATATCTCTTAAAATAAAAAGAGGCTGCTCAAACTCACTACCAAGCTTTCGTATTTGCTCGGTTCAAGTTTTGGGTGTTCATACAAGTCAACTTTGATCACTATGAGAAGCAGGGGGTTGGTAGTGCACAATACCATCTCCTAAAAAATGTTAGATAATATTGTCTAAATATTGCATCAGATTCACGGAACATGTTTTAATAAACTGTCGATTTTCAAAGTATGTAGACATTACAACTCATCTTCATGATGACAGTCTATTCAGCAATTAGGCATCGCCTAATTTGCATATAAGATTTGGGGTGATAGTCATTAAAGCCATCAATTAATAGTTACGAAATATTTGCTTTAAATTAATCAAATTTTGAACCATTTCAATGCATGGGGCAAATATTGCCAAAGATACACAAGTTTTTATTAAAGTTATATATTTTTACACAATTGGGAAACCTTCACGAAAGGTAGTACAGTTATAGATCTGTGAATTATGGCAGTGATATTAAAATATCTGTTAGTTAAGTTTAATTTCATTTTTTGTGTCATCATCTTTGACACTCCATAAATCATGCTAAAATTTGCTGAATCCTTGATTTTATTCAGTCCACATATTATAAAACATCTGACGACGACGACGACAATTAGCCCGAAAAGTGCATTGGTGCTCATTATAATACCCATAATCTGCTCGGAGACAAACTACATAGTATCCTTCAAATAGGTCACCTATAACAGCCCACTGGCGACCAATCAAATTCGATCAATCGTTTCCTCATTCTAGTTCTCTTTGCAAGGATACAGCTGTCAAAGTCATCAAAAAGTGGTTGCTTTTTCTTTTCTTTTTTACTCTCTCTAGAAAACTCTCTCTCCACCTAGAACTCTCTCCCCTAACCTTTTCACAAAGTATGGGAATTCCTGATTATTAGGGATTCTGTTTGAAATTTATGTAGCCGAAATTAGATATGGTATTATAACAACGTTGATTTTACACGCTTGATGGAGGGAGTAGGACAGCAAAGTTTACCGGTGTGTAGATAGTCAAACCAGCAGAAGACTAGTATATATATCCTGGTTTATTCACCCTTACCCTAGTTTAATGTTACATGAGTACCAGATTTCTCAAATTGTGTGTTTGACAAAAAAAGATTTTATTACGTTTTTAGAAATTTATCTAGCACGACGACGACCGACCGGTAGAAGAACAAAGATAGCAACTTTATGTAGGTTAAATCAGATACCACACATCTCCAAGTAATTTTCACTTTTGATTTTGATTCTATTATCGTTAACGTCATCACACGGCAGTTAAAGGCATTGAAGACTCGCCCCAAACCGTGTGCGGCCATCTGAAAAAGTTAACTTTCTGTTGCTTACAAGTGAAGTTTGTTCGTGTCGCTACAAAATGCAAACAGTAATGAAACGTGATACCTTGTTATCTTTAGCTGGACCTGAGATGTCCATCGCTGTATCGTTCGTATACTGTGCTGTGGGTATTGACCGCAGCTGTATGTACGGACTGTACACTAGTGTCTAATTACCGACGGTAGCAAGCTGTGTGTGTATTTTCTGGGATCGATGGTGGTGTCTAACATTTCTGTTACACCTCATTCGAAACTAGGTCAGATTACGGGCATTAGACGTTTCTTTTTGCGCAAGTCTTCACACCCTTTTAAGTCGGAAGGGTTCACGAAATTGTGGTTCAACACCACCCTGTCCATCCGTCCGTCCGTCCGTCCATACCTTGACATTTGTACTTGCATCCATGACCATGTGACTACTAATGAAGAAAACTTCCGAAAAGCCTGAAGAGAATTAAAAATGTCTTTATTATGACAAATAATATACCATGGAACTTTTATGGCGGCTTGGGTAATTGAATTTCTTTCATCAATGAAGTCCACAAGACTTCTTCACTGTTAACTATGGCAACTGTGGACGGGATTAAATAGAGGGCACTATTGCAAATGATCACATAACAAGAATGGGTTATTTGCTTCTCAGATATTTCAACCACTCTCTGTGAGATGTTGGATGTAGGTCCATATGGAGTTATTTCGTTTTGAGGCAGGTTTGGATTACACCATGCAGTTGGATTATTCAGGTGGTGGGTTGAACATTACATTAGGGTATATTTACCTGTATTAAAATAGATAGTGTAAAAGTAAGTTGGCCTGACGTTTCGATCCTAGCATGATCTTCTTCAAAGGCTCTCTAGTGGATAAGCAGTTTGCTAACAGTTTTATTTTATTTTAAAATAGATAGCTAAATTTTGCTATCTGCTTGAGTATAACAGGTGTGTGAACTTGGATTGGTTTGAAGGAAGGAAGTTGAAAAGTGTATTAAATAAAGCAGAAAATAAACAAAAATCGCTCTGATTTGAATGGATTGAATAAAAAGTGTTGTCCTTCGACTCAAACTTTTCAGTCAATTTCTTTGGAGTTTTGCCCAAAAGAAATAATGTCAATGATGTGATGATGATGTTGACATGAATGATTTGAATATGAAATCACACAAAAACAATAACTACAATAAAATAATAAAATAATAAAATAATAAAATAATAAAACAAAAATAATGGATGTATAATGTACATGTGATGTCACCATTGCCATTCTTTCACTAACACTGGTTCTACCAAACATGACACATTCTATTTCAAACTTTCAAGCATATATTTTCAGTCAAGGTAGATTGACCAACAAGTCCAAAGAATGAGAGAAAGAGTAAAAAATCAGTTACACAAAATTTAAAATTAGTCAAATTCAGAGAAAATGCAATAAATGCTGTGCATGTGGAATCATAAAAATTGGTGATCAGATATGGTGTATACAGACTCTTAAAGGAGGCTCAATAATAACAACATTAAATAAGTTATAAAATGGAGCCCAACTTATGCCTTGCCCACCCCCAGCCCCTTCCCCATTCTCAACTCCCCCATTACTCGACATATAAGAGTTCATAAATGTACGTTGATGCTCTTCAGTCCCAGAGTGATGATGAAAAAGAATGCTAAGAGAAAGAGGCATCCATCACCTTAACCCATATAGCCACACCCTAACCATCACCTTCACCCATATAGCCATTCCTTAAACCATCACCTTCACTCATATAGCCACACCCTAACCATCATCTTCACCCATATAGCCACACCCTAACCATCACCTTCACCCATATAGCCATTCCTTAAACCATCACCTTCACTCATATAGCCACACCCTAACCATCACCTTCACCCATATAGTCATTCCTTAAACCATCACCTTCACTCATAAAGCCACACCCTAACCATCACCTTAACCCATATAGCCACACCCTAACCATCACCTTCACCCATATAGCCATTCCTTAAACCATCACCTTCACTCATATAGCCACACCCTAACCATCACTTTCACCCATATAGCCTAACCATCATCTTCACCCATATAGCCACACCCTAACCATCACCTTCACCCATATAGCCACACCCTAACCATCACCTTCACCCATATAGCCATTCCTTAAACCATCACCTTCACTCATATAGCCACACCCTAACCATCACTTTCACCCATATAGTCATTCCTTAAACCATCACCTTCACTCATATAGCCACACCCTAACCATCACCTTCACCCATATAGCCACACCCTAACCATCACCTTCACTCATATAGCCACACCCTAACCATCACTTTCACCCATATAGCCTAACCATCATCTTCACCCATATAGCCACACCCTAACCATCACCTTCACCCATATAGCCATTCCTTAAACCATCACCTTCACTCATATAGCCACACCCTAACCATCACTTTCACCCATATAGCCTAACCATCACCTTCACCCATATCGCCACACCCTAACCATCATCTTCTTCTTGGAACTACTTTGGCTCATCTCCAAGTAGCTTGATGAAAATTTGGTTAAGAAAATGATCAGTGTGCTTTTAAATAAACAACTTTCAAACAAAAAGTTAAGTTCTAGTATCAAAAATATACAGTGAACTTTGGTCAACCTTAAAGGTATTAACAACTTTTTTTAAAAATGTTTTTTTTTTTTTTAGGTTGTATGTAAGGGATACTACATTCAGTTAATAAAGGCAGACAACTTGAAAATTGATGCCAGCTCCATCTGGGATACCAGTAGAAATTATCCGAAAAAAACTCCCAGGGTCCCCAGATCTGATAAGAGTTGTCCTCTCACCACTTTATGTACAATTTGTAGCTTTTGCTGGTGGTCAGCTCAAGTGTGTTTATATTAGTACAAACTGTGCATGCTTCCTCCAGATTTGGTCTGCGTGTGTGCGCAGTGTTTTTGTTTATGTGTGTGTGTAATTGGCCGACAATTACTAGATAATTTCCTATTTAATTATATGCCTCTAAAATAACGTGGGATTTGCATGCATGAGTACCCTAATAAATATTTAAACAAATCATCCAAAATGTTCCCTCTCTGTGATAATCTGCTACTGTTTGTCCATCCAGTAAATAGAAAAGTGGAATAGATCCCAATATATGCCATATTGACATACTGTGGTAACTTATGAATATGTATGTATGTATGATTGTATGCATATGTATGTATGTAAAATCAACCTTTTTTTTTTCCTTCAACATGGAAGATACAGGTTTTTTTGCATTACGAGTGAAAGAAACTGAAAAAAGTGGTTGAAAACTTTAAATCCTTGTACACAGGATATCTCATATTGGCATGTGGCTTCCCCATAATTAGTACAAGAACCCTATTGTTTTGGGTGGTCAGCAGAGGGCAAAATGTGATAATTTAAAAAATGCTGTTTCTCCAGAACCTGAACAACAAATGAGCTCATATATGCATGTTAGCATAGCCTTGTGTATTGTAAAGTTTTTGGTGTAGGTCAAAGTTCATTTAAGGTCACGAGGGGTCAAAACTTGAAATCCTTGTAAACACGATTCTCCAGATAGGAAACATTGCCTCTCCTATTTTGCATGTGGCTTCCTTATAATGAGTACAAGAACCTTATTGTTTTTGGTGCAGGTCAGTGGTGATTTGGGGTCATCAAAGGTCATACTATGTAATACCTTATAAAGACTAACCTTGTAAACACGATATCTGAAGATAGTTTACACCACGTAGCTCATATTTGATGTGTGACTTTCTTATAGTGAGTACAAGAACCCTATTATTTTGGTTGGAGGTCAAAGGTCATTTGGGGACAGCAGAGGTCCAAATGTCAGATATCAAAAGTACTATATCTTGAGAACTTACTGAACATACTAACAATTATCCTGTGGCCATCGGTTCCAGATTCCAAAAGTCATTTATGGTCATAGTTCTTTAAATTTGTGTAGACTTCTATAGAAATGCCTTATTTTTGTAGACAAAAGTTGAAAATTTAGTTATCATTAATAAGCTGGTTGCTCTTGTTGGATGTTCCCGATGTTTGAGGGTCATGTAGGGCTCCTTCGAGGCCATTGTTTGACAGGTCTATCAAAGTTCATAATTATTGTTAGATAGTGGATATCATAGCTAAAGCTTGGTTGACGTCAACAAGGGTATTAGCTGCTGCACCATTCATAGGTGCTCTAGTTGAATTTACGTCACTCCTGTATTATCTGTCTCCACTCTGCATATGCACTCCAATCAACCTAGCTTACAAAAGTTCTCCAACCGACCTACTTCAGGATCAACACCCCCCTCTCCACCTTCCTTCCAAATCTACCATTCATGTAGGCTCACAACTGCAATCGTCCAGTGTAATTTGCAAATTCTGCTGGAATCTCATCGGTTTAAAACTTTTGATGAAAGGTGCTGATTTCTGTAAGGACCTGAATTTTTCTACATAGCATTCACTACTTGTTGATTATGTCACCTCATGCTAATGATACACTACAGCTCAAAATTGTTTATCCTTATTTATTTTGGTTGATTAGTTTCACAATACGTGTGAACAATGTAACATTGTGGCAAGTTGTTATTATGATAAGGAATGTAAACTTATTGGAAGGTACTGTACCTTAGTGTGTGAGAAGAAATACTTGCTTACAGTATTGTACTAAGTATGTAAGTATGTATGTATGTATGTATGTATGTGTGTATGTATGTATGTATGTATGTATGTATGTATTTTAGATCCTCCTGCAAGCAGGAACTCACGAAGAAGCCTCATTGGCTTATCGAAGCCGCAAGCTGACCGAAGTCAGTCTCTTAGATTCATATTTAACGTCCATGATTATGAATTGTCAATTGTCAACAACTCTGTAACTGGACGACATTCATTAATCTTGGAGTGACTCGAACTCGGGACCTTAATACTAAGTAGACTTAGTATTACATTAATTAACTACTGACTTTAATAATTACTTTAGCTGCAAATTGGTTCATTGCAATATTGGGAAGATGTCAAGGTGAGGAAGGGGGGGGGGGTAGTTATGGAGGGGATAGAATTAAGACAGTTTAATCTTCTTG
>JAIPMN010003279.1:20544-53380 GCA_020650975.1 Apostichopus californicus | reverse complement strand
TATATATAAACTCTCTAAACACATCTGGCAACTCAAGAAGAAAAAAGCCGAATATTCAATACATTGGGAAATTGTGTCACAGTCTGCAGTCCGGTCTATGCAATCTTTGCATAGAAGAAAAGCTTCAAATAATCACCCTCAAAGGCAACACGCTCAACAAGAAAAGCGAGCTCATCTCTACCTGCAGACATGGCAACAGACACAAAAGGAAACCACCCAGCCGTGCCAAACCCAAACGGTAGTTCGTGGAATAGCGACCCATGCTTTATTACGGATCAGTACGCCTGACGATCCCTGTACAACTACTTGTACAAGCGTGAAACTCCGAGTAGCAATGGACTCGTAATAGTTTAACGTTTATCACAATTTATATCTCTTCACTCGTGAAGTTACTTACCATTCTCTTTATCTTTGGTAGTGCGGGTAGTATAGGCAACAATACAGCGGTCAGGACTTAAAGAGCAGTTCACAATATTAACAGTTGATTCAAAGGTGAATAATTTCTGTGAAATTAAAAGAAAATATCTTGCATTTTCATGTTAATATTACTTTTATTGTCTATTAAGAGCTTTAAAAGACTCGGTTGGCAAAGTGCTAATATCCCCCGAGGCCCTCTAAGTAAAGATGACATTATAAAATCTACATAAAAGAACAACCAAGCGGTTTAACACTGTTCCTATATTCCCATAAACCATACCATCTATATCACCCCATGCATGACACTGAACCAATTGACAGGTTGCTTGTAGGTTTTTCATTGTCTACACCTCCCCATTTCAAAGCCAGCTGTACAATCACTCAGATATATGTGTGGAGTATTTCATCCATTGCAGCAAAGACCAAAAAAAAAAAAAAAGGGTAGAAAAAAGAGAAAAAAACAGAGCGACCTGTATCTGACCCACGATACAAAAGTTTGCTAGAAAGGCCTTCAAGCATCGCTTTACAAGCACTTTTAAACAACATAACAGAAAGTGAATCAATGTGCATATATTTACATTAGTTTTTTTTTTAATATGGAAGGAGTTTTTTAAGCTGAATAGGACCCTGCTTTTTCTTGGAGTGGAGAGCTGAGGTTTGACAAATAGTTAGTTCTCTGATGACGGAAGGTAAAATAAAGTAAAAAGGCAAAAGTGAATTTGCGTGAAATACCAAAATTAATACAAAATAACCAGCAGATCGGTGACAACAGGGAAGCATTGGTAGAAATTCAACCTACCATGAACTGTTTACTACTTGGATGGTATGATCCAATGAAGGTAACCATCTTCTTAGGAGATGAGAAAGGAAGGAAATCATCCCAGACCAGGAGGAGTTCATGGTTCTGCTCTTGCCCAACTACTCTTAAGTTGATATTCTGACCTGAAAGACATTAAAAGGAACCATTAAAAATAGTTAGATTTCAGTAATTACACTTTAGTATGTTACTGCAAGGACCGCAAATGAGAATGAGAAAGTCAACTCCTAGTGACACACTAGATAAAATAGAAGCTTCTTAAAGTGGCATGATATAGCTAAAGAAACAACAAAACAAAATCTGAGAGAGAGAGAGAGGGTGGGGGGGGGGTGGGAGGGGTTGAGGTGGAAAGGATAGCTCCTTCATTTGTTCATCACAAGCATTTTTATCTTGTTATGGTTGAGCTTGTTGTTCCTTTAACGGTACTTGGTGTATATAGATAGGAATGGTAGATAGCGGGAGAAGGTAAGATGGTTGTTTGTTAATACGAAATATCTCTGCCACGTAGGCTAAAGATTATGGTTGTGATGTTTCATCTTAAGAAGTTAAATTATTCCATACAACACCTGAGTAAACTTACAATGCATACATTATGCTCATAAAGTGATTATTTGTCTCCCAATTCCCCAACCTTTCCTGTGATAAAAAGTGAAGTTCAAAATAGCCTTTAAAAATTCTTTCATGAGAATGTAAAAAATTGTAGATGGAACAGTAGGGTGTGAAAACTGTAACATACTTGATGTATAAATGTAAACTATCATTCTGTAATTAACACCAACCTTAAGTGACCCTCACTACATCATGTTTAACTTCCTGGGTGTAACCATTGATACCAATTTCTCCCCATCTCTCTCTCTCTGTTGATATGTTTTTACTCAGACACCTGTTATATAATAAGCGAGTTCAGAGAAGAGTTTATTTGCATTGCGCAATGGAGGTCAAGAGGTCAAATAAGAATACTCTCGCTGAGACGAGAGTTATCTGTTCGCGTACCCACGCTAACTTAATGAGCACTCACCCTAAACGTTATAAATCGCTTACGTCATTTACGTCTAAATTTACTCTGTTTTTTCGCTTCGGGATGGATATTCCTACAAGTTTGGAAGAGTTTAAACTCTGGAGAGTTGACAGACTGAAGGAATTTTTAAAGAAACGAAATTTGAAGATGAGTGGCCGGAAAGAAGAGTTGGTTGCTTTAGCGTATGCTGCCGTTCAGATGAACATTGCTGAAGTGAACATAACAGATGCGCGAAATGAAAAGGCAGATGACTACGCAACGGTACTTCGGGTTGAAGGAGAGACCCTGCCCGATCCTTTTTCGGATTTACAACTTGCATGGGAAGGCGAAGTTGCAATGGAAAAATGGCCGCCTTGCATGTACATTGATATTGCACATTATTTTACCAGTATTGATAACATTGAACTGAAGCAAAGACTGATGACGGACTACAAAGATGGTAAAGCCTTCAGCTATTTAGAGTCTGGGTGGCTCGGGGAAATTTTTTACAGTGCCATTTCTGCCGAGTCAAGGTTGTGCTTTCTAAAGGCAGAGTGTACACCATCGCAGCGTATCAATAATATTCCTTGGAAAGCTTGGATTTGTCTGGAGAAATCTTCTGGAAAGATCATGCGTGGATATTGTACTTGTTTTGCTGGGTAAGTTTCATAGTTTCAGATCAGCAGACAATATATAAGTTAGCAAGCAATCATATGTCTTGAGATATTCAAACAGAGGTCAGAAATAAAAGATAAAGTACAAGCCTGGGCCCTAAGGTTTAAATGTTCCTTATCAGTAGAAACTGCATCAATTGTATAAATCTAAATTTCAATATCAAACCAAAAAAGTAAATAAAACCATACCAGAACTGCATGCCAAGTCATATGAAAAAGTGAAGGAATTTTTATTTTGGCCCTTCAATCCCCTTTTGTAGGGGTGCACTGGAACTCAGTTCAGGTTGGAAACCTTCACTTAACAATGTTTGGGTTCCAGCTGGAACTCTGCTTGATTCTGGCCTGCATATATATGTATGATTTTAATGAGTGTTTCAAAAGAACGTTAAACTTCATAATTAAAAACACATTTTGTTATCTTTTTTTCTTACTACAGGCTTGGATCTTCGTGCAACCATGTGGGAGCCATACTGTACAAAGTAGATTTAGCTTGGAGGACAGGCCGCACCCGACGCTCTGTTACTGGTCAGGAGTGTGCCTGGAACAGGTACGGAGCAAAGAAGAATGTTCAACCAAAGAGGGTGGCTGATATGGACTGGAGTAAGCCTCACTTTTCAAAACATGGTAAGAAATGAAATGAAAATAACTGGTGTTTTAATTAAGATCTGAAGACTTGCTTATAATATCATAGCAAAAGTATAAAAAAAAAAATCTTACAGTTAAAGGAAAGTTTAATTCATCATTTTATAATAGCTGTGACTGTCACCTGTCCCGGACTCTAGCAAATGCCACGTTATATTCTTTGTACATCATAACAGAAAAAAGGAGACAGAGAAAGCTACTCCAGCTCTCAGCTGGCTGACCAACTACTGCACCTTATGCCAGAATGTCCAGACGCATGCTTCCTCCAACAAGTGGATATTGGTCTAAGCCTACCAATTTATGCTTCTGAAATTAAATTAAATCATTTTGTTTTTATTCTGCTTTTAGGTTTGCAGTCGCCAATCAATCCGCCTGAGCGCCAATTGTTCAGCCCCAACCAAAAGGAGAAAGCTATACCAGCTCTCAGCCTGCTGACCAACCACCTGTTCCCAGCTTGTCCAGATGCGTGCTTCCTGCAACAAGTGGATATTGGTCTGAGCAAACCAAATTATGATACGGAAAGTGATGTGAACATTGAAAGGACAGTGGATGTCTCTACGACCGCTTGCATCCCACCTCCCATCACAACACTTGCTAGAACAATGGACAATTTCTTTGAAACGCATCCGGTATTTACTGATGAACAGGTGAAACAAATCGAAGAAGAGACAAGAGGGCAAGCTAGCAACCCAACATGGATTGCGCAAAGGCAAGGGAGGATTACGGCATCAAAGGTTCATGCAGTTGTGACCCGTGTAAGAACAATTAGCAGAGCAAAGTCACCGATTGACACAACTGGTTTGGTCAATTTAATTTCAGGGATTTCATCTCCCAATCCAGACTTGCCTGCCCTGAAGTATGGCAGAGAGATGGAGTCACAAGCCAGGAATAATTATGTTTCAGTTATGCGTAACCATGGCCACCCATCCACCACGGTGACCGATTGTGGACTTTTTGTACACCCTCAATTAATTTATTTAGCCGCCACACCAGATGGGATTGTGAACTGTAAGTGTTGTGGTACGGGACTGTTGGAGATTAAATGCCCACTGTCAATTTCTGACCAGATTCCTTCCTCAGATTGTGTTCCATACTTGGTAGAGGATGATAAAGGTAAAGATGTTTTGAAAAGGTCCCATGGCTATTACTTCCAAGTTCAGATGCAGCTTGGAGTCACCAAGACACAATGGTGTGACTTTTTTGTATTTTCAACCCATGGCTATGTCAGAGAAAGAATATATTTTAACGAAGAAATCTGGCAAGAAATTTTAAAGTCAACTAAGTTTTTTTTTACTACTATTTATGCTAAAACCTTAACTGGTACATAACTTCCATTTTTAAGCTCCTGAAAAAGAGTCATTTCTGTGGATATTGCCAACAATGGTAATACATGTACTATATGATTCAGATTAAGAGCCTGATATCAGCATTTTATTTTCTTCTAAAAGCTTAAATTGTATTTTTCTCAACAATCTTCCACTTAGAATATATTTTGGTTATGGTATTTTCCCATAATACATACAGTAGTAGCTCATGTTTTGTAGATTTTACATAGGTCAATGACAAGTGGAATTTTTTTATGTCAAATCATGATTTCTTATTCAATTTACTTTCATTGCCATTAGTCAAATATATTTATGTTGCTCTGCTTTCAAAGAGAACAAGATGCATTCGTTGATTTTTTTCTTCGATCTTATGTCACTATTACATCATTTATTTAATGGAGGAGTGGTTCACACCCCAACTATAAAAAAAAATGTGACGATGACAGTGCAAAAAATTACATTTCCCAGGGCAAACCCGTATTGAAAATTTGCAGGGCAAGTTACGATTTTTCAGGGCAAAAGGAGCGTCCACACCCCCCCCCCCAAAAAAAATAATAGTTGACATGATGTTACGCTTCTGTTTGTAACATAATCATGGGTAACAAGAAACACTATGCAATGGGAGTAGTATAAGTCGAGGGAAATGAATGGTCACTGAAAACTGATCCTGGCAAGTAGGTTTTCATATGACCACCAGTTCATTATTTTATGTTTATAACAAACAAGAGGTTGTGCATGATTTAAAAAACAACATTTTGTGCAGAATATGTTATAGTCACTGGCTGTTGTTTATTCAAAGTTCTCATTAACTGTTGGAAAGGTCACAACTTACACAGATAACAGGTAGAGAATGCGTATGGTTCACTGACTTTCAATGTTATATTCAGCAGCAATATAAGAAAATATTAGCATAATACTTTTGTTCAAGAACAAAGTTGATATGATTTGGGTTTGTACATAACACTATAAATAGTCGATATATGCTATTTGCAAACTAAAAATAGTAAGGTTGCTGGAGATAAACATGTTTTCGCTTTAATTTGTATATACATAGACATCTTTCTTTTCTATATGTTAATACTAAATAAACTGTAAAAGACATAACTGTAAATATTGTGACCAACCTTTTAAGTTTTTGAATCAAAGAAATACAATTCCAGATTGGAAACTTGACTCCGATAAGAGTTATACTGTCACCAATATTGTTTTGTTTCTTCACACTTAAGTATCTAAGTTGAAGTTAAAATGTTGCTGTTAAAATAGAAATATGTAGCTATAGGCAAGTTGATTGAGGAGTTGTGGAAGACATTGGCTCTAGATATTGCATAATAAAATACTTGTAGCTACGTAATTTAAGTTAACAGATAAAAAGTAGAAATATATGGCATATGTAGATGACAATCTGTAGTACATGAAAAACTTTTGGAAGGAATGACTGAATATAACAAAATAATAGCTGTTCTCTCTTCTTCTGAAAGCAAGTTGATTGACAACAGCACTCTTTACATGAAAAGGGAATACAATATTTTTTATGAATGACTGTTAATTCAACCATTGAAAGAAACTTAATGATAGAAAATATGTAAATTTGAATGACTACCTTTGACAATCATGCTAATATCAAGGTAATGTTAGTCTTTGGCTTTATATATTGCATAGTAACTGTTTGCTTCTTAACTAATAAAAATGGGCAAAAAAGTTCAAATACTGGAAGGCAAGATAACAATCCGCAGTACCTGAAAGACTTTGGAAAGAATGACTGAATATAACAGAAGAATTTTTTCCCTCTGATAGCAAGGTGATTGACAACAGCACTCTTTACATGAAATGGGAATAAAATCTTTTTATGAATGACTGTTAATACAACCATTGAAAGAAACTTAATGATAGAAAATATGTAAATTTGAATGACTACTTTTGATAATCATGCTAATATCAAGGTGTCAAATGTTAGTCTTTGGCTTTATATATTGCATAGTAACTGTTTGCTTCTTAACTAATAAAAATGGGCAAAAAAGTTCAAATACTGGAAGGCAAGATAACAATCCGCAGTACCTGAAAGACTTTGGAAAAAATGACTGAATATAACAGAAGAATTTTTTCCCTCTGATAGCAAGGTGATTGACAACAGCACTCTTTACATGAAATAGGAATAAAATCTAATTTATGAATGACTGTTAATACAACCATTGAAGGAAATTTAATGATAGAAAATAATGTCAATTTGAATGCCATATTAGTATCATGGTGTCAAATGTCAAAACATTCACTTCACTAGTGGGGGTTGCATATTTGCAATAGCTGCACAAATCACAATGATATCATCTACCAATGGTACCAAAGTAATTGGTAAAGTTTCTTGCAGAATGTGAAAAGTTTTCATCCTCCCTATTGCTCTTTCAACATGGATTCTGGCATTGGCAATTTTCTTTGTCTTAAGAGTATCTGCTCTTGTCATTTGTTCTATACCTTTGCTTGGGGGTGGTATTTCCAACCGTGCTCCCCGTATCAGCAAGTCTTCCCTTATTGTGAAACCCCTATCCGCTAATATTAGATCACCTGGGTCAACTAAATTGAAAAATCCAGACTCTCTAGTAATATGCTGGTCAGATGTCCTTCCACCCCAAGCTTTAGACAGAAATGAAATCATTCCATTAGGGGAAATGGCTACTAAAATCTTTACAGTGTTATGGTGCTTATAGTCAGACCAAGTGAGAGCTTGCAGCTCTAGGTTTCTTGGTCTCTCAATAAACACTTCTGTACAGTCTATTGTACACCTAAGGGATGAGTATTTTGGTTTCATAGACAAAGGCATTGACTGTACAACTAGCTCTTTAGCAGGCCAAAATATTAAAGGTTTGAGCTCATAACTTAGAAACTTTACCCATGTGTTGAAAACTTGGGACACCAAACCAGAAGAAACAGAAAATAAAGAAGCTATGAAATACATAGAAAGATTAAGTTTGAGTTTCAATAGCACCATTGTAAATTCTTCCTTTGAACATAGTTTTCGTTTGGGTCCTTTCTTCTGGGGGGATTTCTTTCCAGCTGCAGTTTTTTGACTAGCACCAGCTGAAGATCTTTTCTTCCCTCCCCAATATTGCAAGCTGGTAACCTTTGAGGAGAAAAGAGTCAGAAGGGCATTAAATGTTGCAATTGAAGGTAAACCAGTTAAACGCCTGACATCAGTATCAGTTTTCAGAAGAGTCTCCACTACACCCTTCTTTTTCAATTCAGCTTTCTTTGATCTTGATGTCTTTAGTTCTCCGAGTTCATGTTGTAGCTTCAAAATTTCTTTGTGTTTACTAGTGCATCCATTACAGCTACAATCATCCTTACATTCACACTGAAAGAAATAGTTGTGGTCTAAGTGTGGTTTGTAGCTTGGGCCTAATTGGATAGGTTCATTTTGAAACGAATTGCTTGAACTTGCAGTGTCTATTGCAGTTGGTTGAGTTTCTTGTTCTGGTCGCTTAGCAATCCTTTCATAGACGGATACTCTTGGTTTATGTTCTTTTTTTAAAGGGAGGTCCTTGTAACCAATATTCAATGTTGGGTATGGATTTTGTTCAGTGGGCTCTCCATCTTTAAAGTGCTTAGAACACACACGGGTATACGATGCTGGCTGCCAATTGCTTCCATCAGGATTTTTTCTGTTAATTGCCTTTATCCATCTTTTTCTAGCCTCTGGATCTTTTCGTTCTGATGGAAGTGGGTGTAAAGCGAATGGTGGAGTACAAAAGCATGTACCATAAACCCGGTTGTGTTTATTGCAAAATTCTTTCATCCACTTCTGAATGTGGTTCGTGCTGTTTGAACATCCTGCTATTGCACATATTCTTACCATGTTCGACCTATGAAAATTAAAAAAAGAAAAAGGAAAATAATATTAAAAATTGCAGGATATTGCTAAAAAGTCACTCAATAAAATTCATATAATGATTAACCTTTTATCACTCTGAACGTTTGACGCGCCAGCTAACTATACCTTCATCATAATGTTGCATTCCAATTTAGTAATGCATTCAGAACCCTTTGATGTTTACACTAAATCAACTTCATTATTTAATTTTCACCACTATAACTCTTTTGCAATAACTGACATTTACAAAGTTCATATTATAAATTAAGTAAGAATAAAGTGTTCATTCCCAATAACTTACAAACCATGAGATAGTTGTAAGGAGTGACATAAATATTGTGGAGCTGTAACCCTTGGAAATTCCCCCACCCACTATTATTTTTTATAATGTTCTTCCCCAAATAAAATAAATATCTTCTTTTTTCTCTGTTTGAACAAATTGAACCCACCCTATATAAGTAGTAGGAATATGCCAAGAATAAGACTAAGCTTATTTTAAATCACGCATAAAAATGAAGAGAACTAATATTTCTTAACATGAAAAACCAACTACAAGATATCAATGCCTCTACTATGCAGTGTTCGTTGATGGACTAGAAGCAACGAGTATGAGGATAGGTTATGTAGGCCTATTTAGATCTACAGTTCTGTCAGTGTCACTGTCAGTAGGCCTATTTTAGACTCGAGTTGCTTACGATATTCTCTAAAAAACAGTTCAGGCTCGATACGGATATGTGTTCCCTTATATTCAATATTATTATGAAGTAGTTTCAGTCAATTTATACACGTTTTTAAGTCGTAAACTCACCGAAATATGCACTTGAAATAAATTCCGAACGTCGCAGTAACCCATTCTTAGTGCGATGATCGTTATGAAAAGCTGTCATTGTTTACGTTTTCCGAGGATTCCATTCTCAGTTGACCTGACCCCAAGTGAGAATCGCGCATGCGCACTCGTTACTCTGAACTCGCTTATTGTCATATCCTTATGAGATCACTCTGAATGTAGAAGTCAAAGCAACAACATCTTCTCTATCAAGCATACACACAAGCAAATACAGAACAGACGCAGCAGAACTTTGCAGTTAATGCAATTCTATTGTTTGCAGTCAACCAACACACAGCAGGCGAGAAATCACTACAGCCTCACCGTACCCAGTATGCTATTTCATTTAAAGCAATGCAATCTCAAATGTTAGAATAATGGCTGCATCAAGAATGAGCCATGTGTATTTGGAATGTCATACCACATTAATGCATTAAAAAGGTGCGGTACTCCCTGATTGAATCTCATGTTTTTAGATCCTTATAGCCTATAGGGACTATCATTACTTTTCTGCAATCTAGTTCGGAGTAAGATTATAATGGCAGCTGGTGTATTTATCAGTATCATTAAATAATTTGTGACAACGATATAATTTCTGCATATAACTATATATGGTAGGCTATTCACAGTCTACACGTGCACAATCATTTACTGTAATCGAACCGACACAAACAGCTTAAAATTTCTCACAATGAGATCAGAATATTGATAATACTTTCAGACAGCTCGTTGCAGACTATATAAGCCAGTCAAATCATTGGAAAATATCTAATGACTAACACTAACAAGAAACAATTTGTTACATTGTGCTGTGTATTGGCTAAAGCATGTAGTTTAGCTTGTTGTGCAACTTGAATTGCATTGCATTATATATCCACATAACATGTTTATCAGTTCTGAAATACTTGTGTTAAATATTTCTTCATAACATGACTTCCACCACATTTTCAGCCCAGCTGTCTGCCGGTAATCTGTCAAATTACTAGCCAGGCAGCTGGATCAGTAGCAACTTGGGCACTAACTATTTCTTAATTATGCCTCTTGGCGGGCAAGACTAATTTAGTAGCATGGACACTTCGAATTCCGGACACCTTAAAACACCCCAAAACTATATCTTCTGGTATAAATCACCTGAAAATATACTTGATATGGTGGGAGAAGTGTGTTATATTACGATACACGGCCAAACTTTCTTTCCTGCAAACTGTTTTCACGTTGTATTCCAAGAAGATTCTTGTGATTGTGAAACTGGTATTTCTTTGCTAGAGTATTGCAAATTTTCGGACACACAGTCCCACAGTGTGGCGATGGTGATAAAATTGGTGGCGCAGTTGCTCTTTCAGTAATTATAACAGACTTCATAGATCTCCGTCATTTTATTGACAAATATGTAAGTATTTACTTGCACACGGGTCATTTTGGAGAGAAAATAACTGTAGCTTTGTACTTTTTGGTGAAATTTGGCTCTTCCTGTAGGTTGTCATGGTGAAATCGTGTATTTCTTAGGGGTGTCCGAAATTCGTAGGTGTCCGAAATTCGCAGTACTGACTATACATGTGGTAGTCTTTCTTCATCTAGGTGCAGAAGGATTAATTTGGCAGACATTCTTATTCCCAGGGCAGCTAGAGGAAGTGATGGTAAGCTTCCTTATTCTATCTTGGCTATAAACTAGTATTGTAAACAATGCATTGTCGTTCTCCAAAAGCAGCTAGGCTATGTGTGTGTGACTGTGAGTTCCAGGGTAGGCCCTAGGCCTATTCTGCACTTGCTTCCCAAATAACATACTTTTAGTAGGTAGGTCCCACCACGAATCCTTAATATTTTTTACCGAAATACCGACCATATTTTCGAAAAACTAGCTCAACATAACCAATGCACCTTATGTAAATTAGTCATAGCGCATATTCTTATATATACATACAGACTGTCAAGTAGGCCTATAAATAGTATAACTATAACTAAAGGTTGTTACTTGTTACTGTAAGGTCCTACGTTAGCCGTGGCCTACGATCTAACTTAGGCCTAGCTAACTAGGTATCGCAGTTTCCTACAGTTACCATTCATGTAACCAATAACCAAACCTGATGATGAAGAACTTTCATCCACAATTTCAGATACAACATGATCCCGCAGATTAAAGAATCGAGTAAACTGCATCATGATAGATGAAAGTTGAGTGACATAGCTGTACTGTATGATGTAGCCACGGGTTTCCTGCGTACGGTAGTTCTTATTGTATGTACCGATTGTGCAATAATATCAGGGGTTTGCTTGCTTCAACGTATCTTTACTTGCTTGGGATTGTCGTCTAGCACTCTCTATCCTTAGCAACTTTTTTTGGTCACTTGCGTGATCGTTGCATAGAAGTAGTTGGGGTGCGGGAATTTGTGGGTAATGCACTGAGTTGAGAAACGCTGCCTACCATTCAGGGTACAATTAGGTTAATACTTCGATATTAAAATTAAGCAGGGAAGCTAAACGCATCTTTTGTATGATCAATAATTGCAATAAGTAAAGGAATTTTAAAATGAGTGTCAGTTGACGTTAACAGTGTTGTTGAGTAAACTAATGAGACTGAATGCTTGAATAGTATCAGAACAGCACTCATGCATTGCATTTGCACTGTTGATGGTTTTAATAATGCTTTAGACGGTTACTTTTATGAATCACAAAAGGGTTTGAAGTTGCTGTGCTAAGCTCCTTCTTTATGTAGGGTCCTTGAAAATGAATGTATTTGCTTCTTGATACCTTTAATCGAGACAGATGAAAGATCAAACCTTTAACTAAATGTCACTCTCTGAGTTTTTATTTTTTAAAGAAAAGTCAAAAGTTTTGATAACTTGCTGAAAATTCAGCAAACACTTGAGAGGAATGCAAGACGGACTGAAATATAAATTATATATAACATAAATAATATCATTTATATCAAACACTTCATTTTTACCTGGACGGATAAGTATCAAATTTGTTCAGCTGCATATAGATGCACACAATTTCTTTATGGAAATCATTTTAAATAGAAGAAAAATACTCCTCCTTATGTTAAGTGTACTCGGATAGCTGTTTCCATCTTTTCTACTAGTTGATATAGGCCTACTATGGCTATTAGATATGCAATATAATGATGGGTTTAAAAAAAAATTAAAAAAAAGACACTGCTATTGTAACAGGGCATTTAATTCAGACCTGTTCAGTTGCAGACCCCGAAACAGTGCACTAACTTTTGAATGATGCATGACATCAACTAACCGAAATTAAATTGATACTGTGTACATACCAATAAGTTTTTCAGAAAGGCAGACACTGCATATATAATACTCCAACAAGATACGTTAATCAAACAGCTTGTAACTAATGTACATTCCTAATCATAACGACACCTTCCTTGATAATTAACAAAGATAAAGATGGCAGCCAATGTTAAAGAGAACTGATCGACTCCATCAACAAAATAGCTACCAACATTCTGCCATGGGAGTAGTACGTTGAGTATGATCACCATATCTTAACAAACCGACCACAAAGCTTGTAACTGAATACACTAGAATGTCGAGGGATTCGACATTTGAAAAGAAATGTTCTGATAAAAGATTACAGTATTCCAGTTGACCTACAGTGTTGTAGAAAGAATGAGACTCATACTTCAGAATAACTAATACACTAGTAATGCTGCTCGACACGAATTCTTTGTTATACTATTTGACAACATATAAAATGAAAATGACAAGTTCATTGGAGAGGAATCTTATCACAAATCTAAAAATATTCCAGATTACTATGACTGAAGTAATTATCACAAATTCTTTGTGACAAATTTTTTGTCAAAATTGTTACAACTAGAAGTGACAACTGTATCAAATGAAAGGGAATGTTCTAAAACTTCACATTTTTTGTTCACATTGCCTACATCGTTAAGAATGAATACTTCATCTGTTGTAACACTACTTGACCAGATACAATATCAAAATAGCTACTATATCAAAAAAGAAATGCTATTAAATCAAACTCCCTAGTATCAGAGCCTACTACTACTAATATAGTAAAAATATGACCAAGATTCATTGTGACACTACAGGTTATTGAGAAAACTAGAAATGGCAGCTGCATAAATTAAAAGAAATGTTCCTCATCAATGTTTTAGTTGTAATAATAAATTAATAAAACTGCATATGATAAAGGGAATGTTCCAGCAATTTCACATTTTTTTTTCTTTTCATTTTTAACTACAGTGTTAAGAATGAATACGTATACTTTGTTGCAATAAAAACTAGTAAAACAGAAATGAAAGCCACAATTAAAATGGGATAAATATATAGTATCACAACCTTACTATCATTGAAGGAGTAATATCAATATTTCTTATCATACCTACTACAAAACAATGTTAATTTATAATAAAAGAAAGAATGTCAGCCATATTAAAAGGGAATGTTCCAATATCATATTTCTTTGCTCTTTCCAATATTTACTAATAATTTTTTAATCAGTTTTCTGTCATTAATTTGCAAATCAAACTTTGAAGTATCACAGTTGGAATAGTGCATTGTATAAAGAACTAATATCTAAAAAAAAAAGAAAAAAAAACTAAAACCAGAAAGCCAGCAGGTTTAGTGATTCCTTGCCTTATAAGTTTAAATTGTATATGAAATCACCTGATTGATAGAGCTACACACCAAGTACTTTGAACCTACTGCAACTTCTACTACTTAAGATATTGTGTGAACAATGTTTTCAGACTTTGAACTGTGCTGACCTCAAATGACCTCGACCAAGACCAACAACAATCCCAAACCAGTTCTACCAATAAAGGGGAACCTAAATACCTAATACAAAATGCAACTCAGTTATCCTTCTGAAGTTACAAGTGTTTACAAGCAAGTGTCACACACACACATGCCATCACCATAGCATAGATTCCTTCTGCCTTCAGCAAGGAATCAAAGACGGAATGCTTCAACAAACATAGTTTAATGCAGAGATGCCAACCTCTTGACACAAAAAAACAGACTGAATACCCTAAAAAAAATCAGATTTTGGAGAGAAAAAAGATTTTCACGAAAACTCAACACTACCACTGGCCTGTTGGTCCCGGGCCAGTAAAATGTCAGAAAAATGTTTTACTGGTAAGAACGGGCAAGTAAAATGTTTGCTTTTTCATTAAAATTAATGAGAAAATTGTAAAGCTGCCGATTACGAGTATTTCCCGCCCATGTAGGCTCGTTGTTCAACGTGTTTGTCGGGGTTTGGGGGGTTACTTGTACATGTTTCTATGCAATTCCGCTAAAAAAAAAAAAAAGATTTTTTTTTTTTTTTTTTTGAAAGATGAAAAATCGTATTTTCAAGAGGCAATATCGTATTATCATATTTCACTTGTTTTATAGTACTAAATACGATAAATTCGTACTGGTTTGCATCTCTGTTAATGTATCACAACTAACTACCTTTATGGTATCAGCATTGTTAAATTTCTTTATCAAACCTATAAAAAATCTTCCACTTGATGAAACAGATTTTCAGCCAGACATAAAAATGGGGAATGTTGAAAGAAATATAAATTATCATTTAGATTGCATGTCAGCCATAGAGAGAGGGAATATTTGAAAGAACAAGGAAAAAAACAATTGAAAGTATCATATTTTACCTATCATACTCTTTGACTATAATCACAATATTTCATTTGATTATGCATTCGATTTTCCTGCAACACTTATAACTGGTTACAGCTAAAATGTCAGCAATTTTAAAGGGTTGAGGCTGGAATTAAATACAAGTATCAAAGTATCAATGGAGAGGCTTACTCAGTCAATGTTTAACAAGTCTCAAACTTGTGTTAGAATATTTCAATTTCATCCCTGATACAAATAGTACAGTGGCTTGAGTCAGGACAAATACTGGCAAAGACTTGACTTGCTTTTCAAATGAAGAGACACCAGACAAAGCTGTCCTCAGACCTCACCCCTTTTTGACTAATTTATTTTCACTGTGTCTTGAAAGTGCTAACTTTGTTCAATGCTGTCCTGAATTTCAGATGATTTACTGTTTTAGCACTGTACTACATCTGTGAAAGAATGATTATAAATAGGAGTGCTTACTTCAAACTGAAAGACATACCAGGCTATGAACATTCACTCATCGGTAATGACTCACATCATTATAATGGCCTGGTTAATAAAGCTATGATTTATATCAAGGATAATAAGTATAGAAAATCCTTGCTTCACACACATTACTGAAATAACTTACTTTTCACTAATATATACATTTTGGAAGTCAAACCTTAATAATAATATATCAAAATAAGATATAATTTACACATTTGCATCTTCACACATCTACATGTTAGCATCTTCAAAATCTTGACAGATAAAATACATAAATAAATAAATTAATTAAGCCAACAAATCTTCAGTTGAAGATAACCTCTTGTTCTGGCAAGTTTGGAATAACTTTAAGAGCTGAGAAAGCAGAACCAGTGCTTGCGATGCTAGACTTCCTTATCAGCCGTTCTTTCGATTTAGGAAACCTTTCTGAAAGGAGTTGGGCCTCTAGGGGTGTAAGACGGGCCACCTGCGGTTCTGATCTATTTGGAGGGATTAGAATATACCTCCTGAAATGAAAGAAAAAACCCAAGCATTTTAAAGTTTCTTTTTTTATAATGGTAACACTTTGAACATGTACTCAAGCAGTGAGTACATTCATTTCAATGAATTTATTTCACATGTAGAATATAGAAGAACTGGAACAACAGAGTAAACAGAGGGAAAAAAAAAAAAGTTACGAGAGAAAGGATTAAGGGGATTAACGATGAATATTAAAATGAAACTTGTGGGTTTGAAGTCCCCTTGAAAATGCAATGATAAACACAAATGAATAAAAAGTTAGAACAGACTAGGCAAGTGATGAAAGAGCTGTGATTGCTCCAGACGGGAGTCGAAACCCATTTCTAATGAAAAGGCAATATTCAGATCAAAATAAGTAAAAAAACCTTTGATCCCTTTATTTAATCCCAAAAAGTCATATTTTGGAGAAACTCTGACTGTGAGGAAATATAAACAGTTTGGATATCTCGCCAATCCTACACAAATGATATAACAATTAATTATAGTTGGTAATTAGCATTCACTTGTTGCTAAGAATTGTTGATTGTGATTATTAATTACTATTTGATGCTCGCTAATTGCTCCATAAATTAGTAAGTAATGAATAAATTAATAATACAAACTGAATGAAGCTACTTTTCAATGGTGACAATTGACAAATAACCCCAAACACAAATATCTACAAAAATATACAATAAGTGGATGAAAATAGAAGGAAACTTCTTGGAAAGGATTAAAATCAATTAAATGCAAGAATTAATCATCACCTTGGTTTACTTGGAATCGATTTGCTGGTGTGAGGTCGCGGAAATATTCTGTTTGTTGGGTTGGATTGATCTGACCTGGCAGTGACGACCAGATGACTCGACTGGTTCACCTCATCTTGCGGGCTATGAAGTACGTCATTACTCAGCTTGAATCTAAAATTTTCAAGAAAAAAAAATGTTATATTCTTATTTAGTGATTTTGATTATATTCAACCAGTTACTTTCTACAGTAACATATTTAACTTTTTTGACTTTCAGGAAACTGAAAGTAAAAAATTTAATCTACAATAAGCAACAGATGTTTAAATGTATTGAGGGTTTGAACAAGGCCCTACAGACAAATTTTCCAAAAAAAGAAAGAGAAACGATGGAAATAGGTGTGGTCGCTACGGTAACAAGTATGGACGAAAGCAGATGAACACCATCGGTTACTACGAACCTGTAGGCTTTCTCAGAGGCGTAGTTCTGTTGATCCTTGCTACGGTCGGTGCTTGACACCTTTCTTGGTGTTGGTGTCATCATCTCCCTCCTTGACGAAGATGGAGTCGCCAACTGGTCTCTCCTCGTCTGAATAGATGACCGTCTGAACTCAGTCTGATGCCTGGCGGCTGGTGCACTCTTTCTCCTTTCCATGTGACCAGAATGTGACAAGGAATGACCAGGGGACCCTTCAAATATAGAGATAAAATAATTACACAAATCTATAATCACCTCCAGCATTGTGTATTCAAGGAATCAGCTTTCCTTCATTATTGGTACAGACAAAACAATTTACTATAAATCCATCACCTTTCATTTGTCCATTACATATCTCCATCCGGTATACAGGTTTGCAATAATTACAGCAATTTACATCTAACAGTTTTTGCATTTTGTAATCTTTTTCTTACGTGCTACAGCCTGGCCTCTTCTAGATTGTTGCCAATTTCTAGAAACAGAGCATTATTTTTTTGGAAGCTCTCACCATTGTTGTACGATCCCCTGCGTATCTCCTGGTCCTGGTCTGTACACCCCCCATGACCCAAAAGACCCTTGCGTTTCTGTCTCCTCCTTAGGTCCAGTAGACTTCTCTTATCGGCAGCGCTGCGAGCCCTTAACTCTTTCTGTATCTTCATCAGCTGGTGTCTGGTGAGCAGCATAATGTGCAACATTAATGACGACTCAACGAATAGGAAGAATGATGTCTCTCATAACGACATTCTTTGTCCAAAGAAATGTATGATTGTAACAAGAAATTTGGATAACTTGGAATCGTAGATGTATATGACATAAATACATTGTTTTTTTTTAGCACAATGCTGGAAAATCTCCTACATATTCATTATACTTCATATAGGTAGCTAGTTGTGTTTGGGATCTTCCATCTCTCATCTTAGAAGTAAAACCAGAACGATTAATATCTACTATTTTACATTTTCATATTTGTTCAAGTATAAACAGGAAATTTGGTACCCTTGCAATAAGGAATGCATATATTACAAATATCATTTTTCAATAACATGTGGAAAATATATATATAGTTGACTTTTTAATGCTTTTTGGTTTGATACTTTGAGTTATCTGTAACTTTTCATAATCAATTTCAAAACCTTGCATCATGAAACTTTGGAGCCAAATTTGCATACAAAAACCATGGGCTGAATCTATTATCGTCATGTGATTAGACTGTTTACCAGCTCAATACAACATTTTGGAGTGAGAATAAAACACCTTGTTAAAGTCGTAAGCAACCAATCCAACAAATGTGCGAGTTATTTAAATGGACAATAAATGGGTCTGGTGGAAAGCACTCTAGTTTTATATTTTATAACAAAAAGAAGAAACGGACACTTTTATTTTCTTAAGCCCTTTTCTATCTTCTCCTCAAAGATCATTGGTATTGACTCTTAATATGCTAGAATTATTATCAAATAATGGTCACTTCATGTACAAACTTGAACAAGCATTTAGAGGCCATTTCTCACTTTGAAACTGCCCAAATTGTCTGGGAATAACTTACTTCTGAAACTGTTTGAATAATTCATTACACATTAACTAAAATGTTTGGTGACAATATGGATGAACTAAAATACTGACCTTTGAATCATTTTGTCTTGCCAATTAACATCCAGAGTTAAGCCATCATTTTTGTGATACTTGAAGACCTCTGGTGGAGGACTGTGAATTAGGAAATATCAAAGAGAAAAAAAAATGGTTAGCAAGCTGCCTATCTACTGCAAAATGTCTGTGTTTTAAATATGTAAAAGTTAGAGGGCCTGACCTTACGAACTTAGCAGGATATTCTTCAGAGGCTCACTGAAATGAAACAAAATAACAACACATGTCCATCTGTGTCTCTTAATGTGTTTTTAGTTTGCTTTCGTTTCAGTGAGCCTCTGAAGCAGATCCTGCTAGGATCATAACATCAGGCCCTCTATCTTTTACAATTATAAACCATGCAAAACAGTCAGAGAAACTGTGTAAAATCATTTTGACTTTATTAATAAAATAATTGACAAGGTAAAAAAGGGTCAATTTATTTGAGAAGAAGACAAACCAACTTTTGGCAAAAATATAAAGAAAATCAGTTTTGATAAATAGTACTGCATGTAAGAGAGTTTGTTTCTTCTTGGCCAGAAAGTGCCTCATCTTTATTCAGTAGGTAAGGTCATGCCTTCTGCTGTTTGATCATAGACAAACCAAGTTTGGAAAAACATAAAGAAAATCAGTTTTGATTAATAGTACTGCATGAGAAGAATTTTACCTTGTAATGTATACTTCTAATAATACATTGCTACTTTATTATGAAATGCTCTACATGGCAATGTAGAATTGGCATCACTTTTTAGTATGATAACCAGAAAGCTTTCAGAGCTTAGTGATTCCTTCCCACGTTTTATGGTATATGTTAAAATTTAATGTAAACCATACACAGACAGTTTCCATACTGCACAAATATCAAAATGCAACAATTTATCCTCAGTGGAACCTCAGTGACAGGGATCAAGAATATCTTTCTATTCCTGCATCCCTATTCTTAATGGAAATAAAACACAGCATCATAAAGAGTTCTAGGCCGTGGTATGCACACATAGGCCTTGGTATGCACACATAGGCCATGGTATACACACATGGGCCTTGGTATGCACACATGGGCGTAACAAAATATGAAAATAAATTGCTTACAGATGAAGCATGAAGGGAGAGGTTGCATAGGCAGTATTGCAAAAAAGAAAACAAAAATGATATTTTTACTTTCTTTTTATGGTTGGAAAACTTTACAGGGAATTGTTTCCTTTACAACTTGTGTTTACCTGGTATATGGTCTGATTTGTTCTGCATCTGGAACAAATCCATGGATCTGTGCGCTTTCCATAAACTGATGAGAAAACTTAATCTGATGGAGGCAAAACAAGCATTTTGATATTAACATATAAACAGGTTAGGCATTTTTGTAAATTTTAGAGTAGACCCTTCAAATACACCCATAATAACATGTAAGTTACTTTATAGAGATTTACTTTAAAACAACAACTTATAACAATAAAGGAGCATCTTTTACACTAATTATTAATAAAGTTTCCAAATTTTGTTTTCATAGTCTTCCTGAAATCCTGCACAACTTTAACATGAGCAAGATGTTTTGCAACACAGATGAGGTGTACCATAGGTTGACTTTGGCCTTTTAAGTCTCTTTCCATCTTTCAAGGCATTTTAATTTATATGAACATTTCACACAAACAAATATAACAGATTAGAAATTTTCTATATAGTTTTGAAACAGAATCCAAAATAGTTAAGTAAAACCATCACTGGAGATAGTGGTCAACCAGAGGGAGCAGGTAATAATTCGAAACTATTAAGCCAACTTTCGAGGCAAATTTTATTGATACAAATATTGTTTCATATAGATGAACAAGTTCACCTACACTTCTCAGTCTCAAAACGTACACTTTATTTCTGCAATAGCTAGTAAACATCACACACACACAAACTCAGATATGTGTACCAGAGAATTTCTCTTATCATAAGTAGCTTTCAGTGTTTCACTTTGTAATAACACTAGATCACGTTTCATTAAAACACAATTTGCGAATTCTCTGTCAATGTTTTCCTGAAATCTTGTACAAGTTTAAATTCGGTAATAATTGATTTTTGCAACTCGAATGTGATGTCCTATGAGTTGAATTTTGACACAGCATTCAGAGGTACTTCAATGAACTGAATATCACTTAAATGCACAAGTAACATGCCCACATGCAGGGAAAAAAAAAAAAAAACTTCACTGAAACTCGAATGTGACCAGATTGTATTTAAACATATATAACATATCTTCTCCCTTCCAGTACCCCCCCCCACAGCCCCACCCACAGCCCCACCCACCTCCAAATTAACCACCTACCTACTTGGGTGTTGCTATAATACAATTGATCATATATGCTGTCATACCTCATCAAGAAATGTAACATGCATCTCTGATCCTGCCGTGTGAGGTCTTCTGTTTGTGGGATATCTCATTACGGTTCTTTCTCCTGTCATTAAAAAATAAAAATAAAATTAGTCTTACTTGGCTTGTTATTTGTCCTGATTTCCATGGTCATGGTTTCCTTTTTTCTATCTTATGTGAGGTGGATTTACAAATTTTTAAAAATGTCCAGATGTTAAGGTGGTTCCTTGAAAGCAGTTTATATTAAAATACATGAATTGTAAATACATTTCCTGAATGTGATTTGACCATGTAGCTACTCCAGTTTTGAGAAAAGGAAGGCAAATTGTAAATAGTAATAGCCCTTTCTTTGTTCTGACCTTACCCTTACCCTGAGTTATTTAACTTCACCATTTTTTCATCTAGGTTAAAACTTTCAAAATCATTTTTCCTTGTTTTGGTCTCTGATGTCAAATAACCTGAAGTTGTGATAATTATATATTTCATTAAAGGTACAAAAACGAAGATGCAGCCATGGACAAACTTTACCCTCTGCTGTGTTAGGCCTAGCATGGTAACCCTCCAGGTTAGTCATCATTGGCAGAGCTCCTTTCAAGTTTGCAATCTCCTGCATCTCCTGCATCTCTGGACTCATGGAGGACGGATCCATTCCTGACATCATCGACATCGGCCTCGACAGAGGAAAGTTCTCCATGTTCGACAAGAGTGACCTGACCGTGTCCTCTACAGTACCAGCCGTTGACGGTCTGCTCACGGTACCAAACATCAGACTCTCCATCCCTGTACTGAGGGCTCGATTCGATTGTCTGTAAGATCCCTCCAAGATATCGTCCCCGAGACCGTCTGCTTCGCTCTCCGAGAGAATTAAACTGCCTCTCTCGCTGGGCTCTGTGATGGTGGTTCCGAGTCTGTCCAGTGACATCTCAGACATCTGATGGGTATCCAAGGGTAGCAACTCCAGTGGATAATCCTCGGGAAAGTCCCCTTTGGTACCAGCAGACTTTGACCTTGCTCCTTGGATGGAGGGATACCCCCGAGTCTGGACGGCGCTGTGACTACGTCCCTTGTTGGACGGATTAGTCCTCTGAGGAGCTGGAGAGGCGGAGCCATCCATCTCTACCGGGGTTGGGGCTGGGGCACTTATTCCTTGTTTGCTGCCTGCCGAACTGATCCTATCCATAGGGCTGTACATCTGTACTATGGTAACTCGAGAGGCAGCTCTATACATGGCAGTGCCTTAGAGTGAAGAATGGATAGGGAAATGAAAAGCATTATGAAAAAAATGTCTATCAGAAGAAATGGATAAAATTTAAAACAGGAATCAGGAATTGATTAAACACATTTAGGAATTAAGGTAAAGAGCAGGCCTGACAGTTGCAGTATGAAGAACAAAACTTTTCTGTGATCTAATGGTAATATTTTCACATATCACTAATTCCTGTTTTACTTATTTCATTTATGATTAACTTCATACCACAAGTTTTCGTGAGTAGTAGTAACTTAATTCTATGATCATCATCTCTATTTATGGGTTCTATAACATTACCTCCTTTACTTTCAAATTTAAGTTTTGTCCAAGTTGTAACAAGGTTAACTTCTTCATACATACTTATTTCTGTGCAATGTACTGAATTCTATTTAAATAATAAAGAGTAAAAAGAAATTTGTATAAGCTGTTAATTAAATGATGATATTAGAACAGCCAATTTAAGAAAGAATGTGTACTGAATTCTATTTAAGTCATAATGAAACAAAACAAATATTGTCCTTTTAAGGAAGAAATTTGTGTGAACTGTAAAATCAATGTTGATAGTAAAACAGCCAATTACCATCACCATCTTTGTCTTCATTCTCAGCATCATCTTGGTTCATGCCTTCATCATCATCTTGATTCTGTGAGTAAATTAGAAGACAGATACTCACATCATAATGAACATACCAACCTTCGAATGTACATTGCTATGTTAATTATGAAATGCTCTAGATGGCAATGTAGAATTGGCATCACTGTTTAGCATGATAACCAGAAAGCTTGCAGTGCTTAGTGATTCCTCACCACATTTTTATGGTATATGATAAAACTGAATGTAAACCATGCACAGACAGTTTTAATACTGCATAATTTTGGATCCACATAGTATAAAGTTCATCCAGTCTTTACATTTTGAGTTACGTTGTTTACAAAGCATTGAGACTTTGACCACTGTTGACCTTTACCGAAAAGAACAGGGATCTTGTAATTGATAAGGTAGATCCACATACCGAGCATGAAGTTCATCTAACCTTGACTTTTTGAGTAATCATGTTTAGTTTTTTCAAACTTTGATCTCTATTGGCCTCAAGTGACCTTTGACCTCCCCAGAAACCAACAAGGTTCTTGTACTTTATGTGGTAGGTCCCCATATTACGTATAAAGTTCATTCATGCTTACTTTTTGACTTATTGTGTTTACAGGGTTTTTCGCATTTCACCTGATGGGTTTGCGGCTCCAGGAGGTTTGAAATATAATGTGATAACCTTTCATGTCACACTATTCAAAGTCTCTATAAACAGAAAATCTTTGAAAATAAATCTTTGATGTTTGAACATGGGTGACCATTATCTAAATTTGTAGCATATCTTTGGGGTAATACATACGTATCACTTTTAATATACTGACCTCTGACGAGGGGTTTCCAAGGCTTGATTTTCTCCCAGGTTTCTTGTAATTACTGAAAATACTGGACTTTTTCTTCTTTTTCTTTTTGGATTTTTCTTCGCTTTTCAGATTGGAAACTGATGTTAAGCCAGGTTTATATGCTGCCCTCATATCGTCATCCATCGACAGATTTTTCACGCTAGGCCTTGACAGCTTTGCTTCATCTGATCGGACGTTAACAACGGAAGTTTCAGCAATCGATTCTGGTTTCAATGATGCTTTAGATATGACTGCTTGATGGGAAGAACTCTTCTGAGGAAGAAGAAGAAATAAAAGAGATAAATACAAAAAAGACTTAGAATGTTTTAGGTAAGGAAACACAAAGATCCAACTCCCATCTTAACAGCTTGTTCCGTTGCTGGGATATGAAATTTTGCGCTTAACACATTTGATCTGGATAACTACATTGTGCATAAAATTTCAAGGAGAGCAAGAATGAAACATTGGTTAGAGCAAAGGGCCAGAAAGACTCAAAATCTCATTATACATTAAAATAAGCAATGTACAGGATAGGTCTGTAAAGTGGGGTGATGAAGGAGTGGAGGGGGTGGGGGGGGGGCAGGGTGTTTACCCTATTAGTGCCAATTTTTTTTTTTTGTGGTTCGAATTATAATCTTACGCACCAGATTCAGCCTAGCAATTCAGAGACCCTGAAATCGATTAATTACGGTGAATGTGTTTGTGTCTACACAAACACTATTATGGTGTTTTGAGAAATCTTATTACGAATGTATAACAGTTCTCTCTCTCTTAAATGTTTATTTAAAGAAATAATGATAAATTTGACTTACCTTTCCTTGCAGGGAGCTCTTCGATGGAACCACATTGACTTCTTCCTCTTCTCTTTCTGGTTCCACCAGTTTACCAGACCACCTCCCTCCTACCCTCTGACGATCACCCTTCTGCTTCTTCTTCTCAATTTTCTTTTTAGGGACCGACATTTTACGTGAGGATGATGTTGTTTCCACAGCATCCTGTATAAAAACACACACACACACACGCATATATGCATACATACATTATTACATAGCCTAAATGGTAGCACAGGTTAACTAATTATTACTTATCATTTGTTGAAAAGGGCTTGAGAGTACAATGCAAAACATTTAAACAAGTAATGAAAATAACCAAGATTTTGCATAATGACAGCATAATGCATAAAACACAATAGCTCATTCCTTCCAAAAATATGGAATGTCACATTTCGAGAAGGTATCTACTGCGCCTCCCCTCCTCCCCCCCCCCCCATAACAAAAAGTGCATGGTGGTATGGGTGACAATACCATGTTTTATTCATGACCCATGTGATTCAATCTAAGCAGCACCAGTCCTGATACACAAGACTGTATGATCAAGACGAGTGTTAAAATATAACATTCATGGGCAGAAGTGTACAACTCAACATCTTTCCTAGTGTGTAGCCCTCTTCTCTGATCCTCTAGTTTCTATCCAATCAAAATACAGCAGCAGTAGCTCAACCCTCGAGAGGAATTGTGCTGGATTCTAACCTGCTTTTTATCAGTTCCTGGTAGAATGGTTATGATTCTTCTGGGTGACTGTTTATTGAGGGCAGTAGGGGGTCTAACAGGGCCATCTGCACCCTTGAGAAGACTCTTGGCATCTATCTTCATGCCAGAGAGGCCGTACTTGGATCGCGGTGTGTCCTCTACATCCGAGAGTCGAAAAGATTCCACTTTTTGGCGGTTTTCCTTCACTGACAGTATGATTGGTTCATGAAATAATGCTGCCAAAGGGGCAAGAAAGATAAAAAATAAGATTTTCCTTGTTCATTTTTAATTGATAGACTCATCTAGATGAGATATGTCTTCATAACTGGACTTTTGTTCATCAATGTTTTGAGGAAATGTCCTCAGTTTAATAATGACTAAAATCTAAATATGTGTTCAAACATACAGAAGTGTTTCTAATTAAAAGAATAGTACAGGTAAAAATTTCTTTTTGATATGTTACGGAGGAACATAATCTAAGCATTCTAGTGAAATTTGCATTCAATTCCTATGTACCGTTTTTGAGATATTGACAGTTGAAGTTATCTGATATTCTACCAAAAGTGAACTTGAAGCAAACAGGTGTGATGTCATAGTTTATGTTCCTCTTTAACATATCAAAGAGAAATTTTGACCTGGACTATTCTTTTAATGTTAAGGAATGACTCTCATACCTAGACCAGTCACAAAGCTGAGTAGACAAATCACAAATTCCCTCAAATGTTAAAGTTTATAATTCTCTAAAATTTTGAAAAGTAAAGGGAAAACCTCAGACTACAGCACAGATGATAGTAATGATTACCTACATAAATAGTACATTGATTTATAGGAATTTCAATTACAATTAAAAATCAAACTGTAAGCAATGTGTGAAATGACAATTTGCCATTCATTCAACAGTTAATTAGATATTTTTATTTTGAAATATTTCGGACTACATTTATTACTAATATCCTTCCACCTGTGGAAAAATTGAAGAAATGCTCTCATCGCCATAGTTACCTACCAGATGTTTCATCAGCAACCTGAGCTTTGTCATCCTCTGATATAACCATTTCTTCTTCTAAATCACTTTCATCCTCACTTTCCCTCTGAAAACAAAGGAAGGAGATAATCCCTTTGACTATAATTACAAATTTTTAAGAAGAATCGAAAAGCATTGTGGAAATTTTAAGACATTCTCATGCAATTATTTAATTGGTGTCAAATTTCATATCAGAAATCTGTTAAATGAGTCAACACAATGAAGTTCCTAAAAAAATTGGGAAAATATCTTGATCAAAACAAAAGATATGAGAGAGAAAGAATTTCACCTCAAGTTCAGCTACCAGGTAGACCATTAAGATAAAAGTTCAAAAATAGAGTCAGTGAGGTGGTTTTTGTGATTGGTACGGGCAATATAGAGGGGAGGTTGCTAGGAAACCAGCCGAATACTGCAAAAATTTAATGGGGAATAATTACAGTCTATATATGCACTATGATGGAGGAGGCAAGGAGAAGAGTTTTCCACTGTGCACTGCATGTGTCTCAAAATGTTCTAGTCATCTTAACCATCACTTTATTCTTTTGATTTGACATAAATTAAAGCCAACTTCACTGTCATGTAGACCTAATACAGAAACAAATGTATGGTATGTGTCTTGTAATTCTCTTAACATTAGTTCCAAAGGAAGGAATTCTAATATTAAACTGTCTTCATTTACAATCAAGTCATGGATCGGGTTTCAATGAGCAATTGAAAGAATTTGTAATTGGTGAGATTCACTAAACTATACCAGCTCCCCACTAGTTTAGTTCTGACTTACCTCTGACAGGTCAAAGTCTGTTGGTGTAGAGGGCGGGGATGGTGTGGGGGAGGGTCCTGGGGATTTACCGAACGTTGGCATATTGAAGTCTTCCAATGACTGTCTCTGGTCTGATCTCGAGACGCCCAACATTAATTTTCCACCTTTCCTCTTGGTGATGATTGTCACTAATTAAAAAAAAAACAAGATATATGAAACAGCTTATGCATCATAGCCAGATTTTATGTTACATATGTTATTAACTCGTACTAGTATTATATAATCTATTCACGTATCCATCTCAGCATCATTAGGTTATTATTATTGTATATTTAATCCGTATGTATATACTGTATCATTTATATTCGTTCATTTTTTTTCTTTTCTTTTCTTCCAGGGAGTCACCTACTTTGTTAAGTCTTTTTAAGACTTTAAAGGAGACTTCATTCCCATTGTACACAATTGGCGATAAAACATATAAATGAATTAATATGATAATTGTTTGTCTTAAGTTCATATGTTTATTCTGGTAAACCAAATGAAAAGAGATTTAATGGATAAAGTGTTTACCTGATTGGTTTCTTAGAGCTTCACTGGTCACACAATCTCCAGGAATGATCAAGTCCACGAACGATAACCTCCTCGGAGTCGACGCGGGAGAATTGTAGAGATACGTTGGCGCCATGGAGAAACCACTGTCCGAATCGCTATCACCACCCTGCAACCAAATCAGTGATTGGTTCCTATATATTTTTTCTTCCAATACAGCATAACGTTACCTACTGTTTTACAGCAGTATCTAAAAATTATGTTTTTGGTATATTGGGTTATACTTCCAACACAAACTAATATCAAATATGTTTTTTAATCGATGTCTCAAATCATACTTTGATGTTTAGCTTTAGGACACATTTTTCAATGCTTCACACAATACAGGTGCAGATCCAAGGAGGCAGGGGGGGGGGTAGTGAATATTTCCCCTATTCCACCTCACTATATATAAGTGGTTAATAGCACAATCTTGCAATTAGACCTAAATTTAAGATCAAATTTATTGCTTAAATATCCTTCTTGGGTACGTTCACTAGAAACCCCCTACACAGGAGTCGACTTCAACAACCTCAGGGCCAAACCCCCCTCCTATCCAAATAATTTACGGGTTAAAACAGATGGCTCGGTCCAATCACAAGTTGTTCAAATGTTAAGACTCTCATTATTTCACAGCTGTACATAACTGTTTCATTTACCTGTGTCAGATGAAATAAAGAGAACTTTGCAAAATATTTGTACACGCCTTGTGACATAACTATAGAGTAGGCAACTGAGTGTATGTGCTCTTTATACTTCCACAGTGAGCAATGTGCTAGTCTTCACATCACACTGAACATTATCAACAGATACATTTAAAATTGTGAGATATTTGATTTAAAATTGTGAGATATTTGATTTAAAATTTTGAGATATTTGATTTAAAATTGTGAGATATCTGATGTGACATTGCTGCTGGTATTATCAAGTTTCCTGATAGTCTAGATATGAAAATTCACAATGAGCATGTGCAGACTACATCAATAAGTAACTGATATAGGGATATGTATGACATAACTGCATACATAGAAAAGTGGTACATGCTAAAGTAAATTCTCCTCCAATGTATGTGCATCCTTCCAGATCTTATCCAATTCCTTTTTTACTTTTTATGATCCAATTCAAGGCATATTTGCCAAATAAATCAGGTTACAATTTT
Organism: Apostichopus californicus; assembly: GCA_020650975.1. Lineage (NCBI taxonomy): Eukaryota > Metazoa > Echinodermata > Holothuroidea > Aspidochirotida > Stichopodidae > Apostichopus > Apostichopus californicus. Next base: position 24,291 of record JAIPMN010003279.1, on the reverse strand, counting down.
AAACAACTAAAGGCAGTCTTCTGTATAAAAGAAAACAAAATGATCACCTCATCTGAGTTATTCTGAGACTGTTGAGATGATGTCATACCACCTAGGAACCTGTCACTAAAATCTAAGTTGTAAGGAACCTGTAAGGAATAACAAAAATAATATAAAAGAAGTATGACTTGCATAATATTACCATGGTAATAATCATAAGGAAACTATTTCACAGACACAGCAAATCAGAAAAGTTTCCTTAAATAAACATTCTGCGATACGCTTTTATTCTATTACTACAAGACTGGGTTTCAAAATAACCAAGCTGATATCAGATATTTCTTCTAGTTAAGAAGGTCTGGATTTTATAATATTGGTCAATCTTTTTACAGTTTCATCTTATCATATCAAATCACATCATATTATACATGCTTTTTTTTATCCTTCTGCTATGAAGATATTCAATGCGCACCAAAACGGTTAAACAATTTTATACTTTGTAGACTTTATATTGGATATGAGGGTATTTATATATTTTTGTACGCTTTAATATTTTGTAAGTACATTTTATATTTTTGTTCATCTTTATATTTTATAGGAACGTTTTCATATCTATGTATATTATTATACGTCTTATTTGTTGTTTACAATTTTTAATGTTTTGAGCTCTTGTTATCAACCAATTTCCATTGTATTTTTATATGATTGGCTGAATAATCTATGCTATCAATTATTGCTTTTTTTTATATCATGTAATTTAGCAGTTAACAAATAAGATGGTGAATTGTATGGAATGAATTAATTATCCAGACCAATCAATCAGATCATTCCATTTTTTAAAATATATTTCCATATATCAAATCTGCAAAAATTTCCCAAAAAGTATCAAAAAAACACTCCAAAACTAAGAAAAAGGTAATCATTGTTCACCAAAGATACTGAATACATCATTTAAAGCAAAGATTTTTACCCATTTTATTTTCATCTTACCAGATAAGTCTCCAAGCTAAGTGGATCTGGATTTGCAGCAGCGCCCTCATATTTCACGGCCGGATCTTCATAAATCTCTGACTCTGTCGAGATAAATCAGAAACATTTATAAAAACTGTGACATCAAGTTGGCTAGCTTTATTTGCCATACTTGTTGTCTTTCTCAAAATTAAGATTTTTTTTTATATCAGCAGTTTAGACATTTTCATGTTTCCTTGGGCTACATGGCACCTTCTATCCTAGGGGTACAGGGTCAATTTTGTTTGAGTGGGAAAATAGAGAAACAGTACGATGCCATTTAATCTTTGGTACTGAAGCACAGCAAGACGTACATCCATTTAAAATGAGACAGAATTGTCAAGTTTTACACCTACTAGTCAAAACAGACATGCCCATTTGTTAGGGGGGGGGGGGGGGTGGGGGGGGGGGTGAAGGGAATACTGTGTTTTCAGGGATCACACCACAATTTCATCAAATAAAGCCTGAACAAGAAGCAGGGAAGAGATCTGAAGGGGATCGAAGTTGACTTTAAGATTAAGAAAAGCAGCGTAAACAGAAAATTGAAAGATAAATTTATGAATCAACTTTAAACTGCACAGAATTTAATGGTGAGATTCTACACAGGTACAGTGGCTTCTAACTAATAATATTTAACCACACCAACAACTTAGGACTTGATAGCAGAGTTGGTTTTATATGAAATTTATAGTTCTTGTATTTTGGGGTTATTGGTTGAATTCGAATTATAGACCATTAGTTCTCTGCAATTTCACAGATAACTTAAAGAGAAAGATATTTAAAACTTACTAACCTGTGTCAAATGATTCTTCTTCCTCATATCCATGTTTTTGAATCGATGAAAAAACTATTAACCAACAAAGAGAAGTAAGATAAAATTATACTTTTTCATGGGTTTTTCATATCAATAATTGAGATTAAGGAAAATGTAATAAAGAAACATTTGCAAAGAGTTGCAATTCAAACAATGTCTGGTATCAGCCTACTCTATCTGTTCAAACATATTTTGATATCATATTAATTTGCATAATTTGAACATACATAATTGAATTCATCTTACTAAGGGTATCTACTAAATATTGAACAAAAATATAACAGCTACTTCCTATTTGTGGATGTAAACATAATTAGCTACAACCAGCAGAGAAGTTATATTTTATGTTTGTAACATTTTTGTGAAGAACTGTGATTTTGTCTGATGTGAGTTAGCAAATATCATGGAGACTTATTTTATGAAACAGTTGAAATCCACAAAGTCTTTACTAATACTTGCACTACCAATGGTGGTTTACTTTTGAAATAATTACCACGATTAATAACATGACCATATGTCAAGATTTAAGGCTACAAATGATAGAGGTGAGAAAAAATATGAATAATTTGACGATAAAAGTTTTAAGAAAGATAAGAAAAACCTATGTAAAATTTTTGAAAAGGAGTAGATGAAAGGCTAAGAACAGTTAACAATTTGATAGACTTGATACTTAAAATAAGTAATTTATTCTAACCTTTACTGCGATGAATATAAAAGAGATGATTTTTGTAGCCGATGAGAATGTCACCGAGCTGGTTGAGAAACTTTGCAGAAGTCAGAGAATCTTCTACGAGTATTTCAGTACAGAGAACTTTATCTTGATTCCAGACTTTGATGATGCCATCTCCACTATTACAAGAAATAAACAAACGATTAAGAGATCAATCAATCACTAATCAATAAGGCATGTTTCAAAACCTGAGTAAATAACACCTGTTGAACTACTGAGCGGTTAGCAATGTATACCACAGTTCGCATCTGATAACAATTGTTGAATGAATAAAACAAAATAGTCACTTGGTCCTGTATATATGATATCATGTAGTCAGGGGCGGGATTTGAGTTGTGAAAGTGGGGGACAAACCTGCCAGCAAGACTATCTAAGCGGAGCACCACCATCGGTTGGCGCAGAGCGTACAAGAAATTTTTTGGCTTTACAAACCCTCCAGATGGCCACAAACGGCACTTCCCGAGTGCTCTAAGCTGCATGTACCCCTCCTTGAAATATGGATCTCATGTCTGCAATTTGTATCTAGATAGTTAATTATCGTTTAAAAATTTGAAGAGGATTGATAGTAGAACATATGGTCAGATGGTGATGTACAACTTTTGTTATACGTCACTATCTAAGCGGAGCGCCATCATCGGTTGGCAAGGAGCGTCGAAATTTTCAATGAAAGTTACCCTTAGATCGGTAAAATTAACACCCATATAGGCTTTAAATTGCATCTAAACAATTAATGAACGTGTGTAAATTTAGGGAGGGCGGATAGAAGAACTTATATGGTGATGTTCAACTGAAGCTTATACGTCACTATTTAGGCGGTGCACCACCATCAGTAGGTCGCGGCGCGTCGAAATTTAAGCAAAAAGGAAATCCTAGATCAGCAAAAATGACACTTCTGGTAACAATAAATCGCATCTAGACAGTTCTTTCCCCCTAAAATTATTAGTNNNNTCAAGAATATGTTCAGCACCCACTTCGAAATTCTCCCGCGGTCCCCACTTCTTGGAGCACTTGGCAAATATTGGGGCTGAACATACCTTTACCCCCCCCCCACACTTTTATTCATGGGGTGTGGGCCCCTCAAGTCCACCGGTTCCGTCGCCACTGAAGTCGAGGGGGGGTGATTTCGAGCAGTAAAGATATCGGCCATTGCATATTGTTGAATGACACGGGGGGGGGGGGAGGGTGTCATGTGTCAGTGTATTGAATTTAATTATTG
>JAIPMN010003279.1:0-20534 GCA_020650975.1 Apostichopus californicus | reverse complement strand
ATATGCAAATCTGGCTTTCGTAAATCGTTTCTCTGGATTTAGTTATTCAACGCATTCAGTAGAGCAGAACGTTGAAAATCAATTCCTGAAGCTAGCACTGTAGCACATGCCGCGGATTCATCACATGCAGAATTGAATGGCTAGTGTGTTAGCTCCAGGATTCGTAACCTGTGCTGCGAACCATGTGCTAGCTCCAGCTCTTCTGCATGCTACATGTTACGATCTTAAACACAAATTTGACTTAGATTCGAAACAAATAGGCCTATTTGATAGAGCTGTTGTGGGGGAATAATTTCGATTAGGGTTGTGCACATTTGTCTGCAAAAACGACAAAAAAGTGAACTAAGATTTGGGAAAAAGTGGGGGGAAATGCCCCCTCTTGCCCCCCCGTAATCCCGCCCATGGTAGTGGGTATAAACTGTTGGTTATGAATTGTCAAAGGTGTGTGCAAAGCATCACAAATCAAAATTATCATTTTAAAAATTGCTTAACACCCAGTAGATTCTTGAAAATGACAAAACCTAATGAATTCTTGTAATATATAACCAGTTTCTTACCTTACCCTTACAAATACTCATAGTGTGTAACACAATAGCAGCCAGTTGGGACACTTTCCCAGTGCTAATACCACTCTATACAGTATATCACTATACACAGTATACTACTCTATACAGTATACCACTATACAGTATACCACTGTACAGTATACCACTATACACAGTATACCACTATACAGTATACCACTATACAGTATACCACTCTGTACAGTATACCACTATACAGTATACCACTATACACAGTATACCACTATACAGTATACCACTATACAGTATACCACTATACAGTATACCACTATACAGTATACCACTATAGACTACAGTATACCATTATACAATATACCACTATACAGTATACCATTATATACAGTTACCACTATACAGTATACCACTAAATAGTAAACCAATCTATACAGTATACCACTATACAGTATACCACGTTACAGTATACCACTATACAGAATACAACTATACAGTATACCACTATACAGTATACCACTCTGTACTATCGTCCCAAATCATGCTCCAAAGTAATCCTTTCTTATAGAGACGTGATATTTGTACTGCTCGTACTGTCAGTACAAGTGCTTCGAAACGTCACATGAAAGTACAGTTTACAAAAAAAAATTGTCTCGACTAGGTGACAGAAACTTCTTGCATGTGACAATCCTCATACTACTCTAATGTAACCAGTACTTACCTACAGGAGATGAAGATACCCAATGTTGTACAAGAATCTACAGAGAGAACAGGCTGGGTGTGGTCAACCTTATCATCTTCATCTTGGTCTGGAAAAGAGCAAGCCTGCCCTAACATGGTCCCTGGTGAAAATTTGTAAAGAATCACTGAGCCATCCCCATGGCCTACTAGGAACGAATCATTCTGAAAAGAAAAGTTTTCTAAACAATTAACAAGATGACAAATATTAAGTTACAAGATAGCATTATATGTCAACCTTAGAGAAACCAAAAAGTACTGCACTGTTTTTAACTTAGTGAGCTTCCGTTGCTACAACATGTCAGTAATTTCATTTGAAATCTTTGTCAAGACTACATCAGTTAACTGTAAAAAGTAGTAGAAGAATCTGTGAATCATTATTTTAAATGAATTAAAGTTACATATGCTTATTATTTAGAACGATATAAGCGATGGTAACTCGCATAATAATCAATTTATTAAAATGTGGGTTTATAGAACATATTTACAATCTCTTAACAAATAAATCTTTAACCTCTATGAAAACAACAGAGATAAAAAACCTGATCAATTTCTGTTTGTAAACTTGCAACTTGAATTTTTTTTATTTACTAGAAATGCAAGCACAAGGCCATTGATTTCAATTAAGAGAATGTTCCATGGCAACAATATGAATAACACTTTTGTACACATGTTAAGGCAGATACATACTGAATATGCATAACATGTTGCATCTCTCCTGGCAAGAACCTCGTACTTGAGGTCCAACTGAGGCAACGACCAGATCTGGAACATGTCTTCCTCTCGTAAGTGACTTCTAACGATTAGCGAGCTATTGTTACTGTCGTAATGCAAATCTATTATCTGAAATCATAAAAGTCACAATAGATTTCATCTCATCCAAATTTATTACAAACCTACAAAGATTTTTAAAAAGAAAATTTGCAGAAGTTTATTTAACATAAAGTTGATCAAATAATTAAAGATGCATGATAGTAACTTATAATTACCGTATAATACCTCAAAAGTACACCATTTTCATAAAAAGAAAAATTATCACAATTAATATGCTACGAACAGAGTTTTGTTCACAGTTGCATGGGAGCTTCGAGCAATTAGTGAGTAGGGTATTTAAAACTCTATTGACGGTATGAAGTAATCCTTCTATACATATTTCATATAAATGAAAGTTACAATAACTCAATAATTTGAACATTTCCTAAGTATCGCATAGAATAATTACAAAACAAAAGATAAATACTTTAATCACCTTCGGTACTTTAACGTCAAACAGGCTCACAATATAAGTGCAAAGAACATATTCATGAACAAATGTACAAATTCCACAGAAGTGAAGTAAATTATGGATGGAGGAGGTTCTAGTCCCCCAGATAAATATCTACAAGGTGAGAACTTGCCACAAACATTGTTCAAAATTTAAGAAAAGTGTAAAAAAATGAACTCACTGCATCTTTACACGCCTGCAGCTCACAATATCTTTGCCCAAACTTCACAGGATCCAAGAACAGGATTCTTCCATCCTAACAGGAAAGTAATCAGTAATTGAGATATTTTGCTAAAACATAGCAAATGCTTGGATTGAAGGCATCTTGCAGTGTTTTCAAAGCATTTAGTACCCACATTAAGTACTCAAGGGCAACTTTTGCTACCATTTATACTTGTACCACTACCAATAGAACTTGAGAAGTCGTCAAGGAATGGGTACTTCAAATTTGAATGTACTCTTTACTTGTCAGAATAATTTACAAGAACTTTGAAAGGTTTTTATTTGTAAGATTACAAGAGCTGAATATAAAATGACCATAAAACCAAACCAAAATTGTACACGTCTATCTTACTGGTATGTTACATACTAGTACATATCCGTAGCATAAAATCAACAACAAATAGGAATAGAAACTGTAGTGAGTTGGAAAATGCAGAACAGTGCAAAAACTTCCAGCCTCAACCGGGATTCGAACCTGGGCCTCCCGCTTTATATGCGGACACCCTAACCACTAGGCTATTGACGCTGATTGTATGCCCAGAGGTTCGTAACCGGTAAGGAAGGTCGTAATTCCACTGTAGGCCTATATATATATACATATATAGATATAGATATAGTGCTTTGTTAACAATTTTAGTGATGAATTCACAGATTTATTACAGGAATCCATGGATTCATCACCATCCTAATCATGAGATCATAATTTATTTCAATCAGAATCATACTTTTGCTGTTAATAATACCGTCTCATATCAGATATATTTTAGTCAAAGGAATTTACTTCTGACAATTACCTGCAGACCTAGAACCAGAAAGTTAGTTTGCAGAGGAGAGACAAACCCTTCATGGGTCCAGTACATCACATGAGTGGTGACTGCTGTGAGGGAGGAACAGGAACTAGGAGGGCATGGACCTATTCCCTCCGTAGTTGCACGGCGGATTTGAAAGTTACCGAGGGACGATTTGGTATTAGCTGACGGAGGCCTCGTTCTGATATGTTAAAAGAGGGTGAATTAAAAACAATTAACCACAAAAGAAATGAACGTGCTTTCTTCTAATGCACTCGTATAGAGGATAGTTAATAAATATCAATGACAGCATATTAAAAACTGTAAGTGGTTATAATAAAGTGATTTTCAACAATGTATTTTGTTTTAATTTCTAACAAACTTTATTTCACCATGTTAAGTTGTAAACCAGTACTCCATTTGGCGATAACATACTGTATCACTAGTTATAATAAATAATCATATTAAATCAAATTATTATATGCATTTCAGAAAGTTTCATAACAAACAGGATAAATATAATGCAGAGATGGTTAATAAACATTATTAGGTTTATATTTCAACATTCTAAAATATTTCTAGGTATCAATAAATTAATTCATATAAGAACATAAACGTAAACATAACGTAACATAATGTAAACGTAAACATAAACATAAACATAAACGTAAAAAAGAACAGTTCATATTTTGCAGGAAAGAACATGTGATCTTGTATAACAATATTTATCACGGGTTAAAAAACATGAATTACTTGTTTTTATAATTGTACATATTCATTTCTCAATTACCTCCAAGCAAACATTAACTAAGAATACTAATTCGCTAAAAATCCTAACAAATTCAAATAAATTGTTTACCCAGAAGAGGGCGTTGTTCTACCACTAGCAGCTGACAGTCCCCGGTAGAACCTTTCCTGTATTCGACTAACATCCCAGACGGCTGCCCGGCACGCAGGATCAGTTCTTCAGATAAGAAAACAAAACATATTTAAGAATGTATTTACCATTGACTGGCAGTTCACATCAATGTGTTGTTATAAATTCCATGGAAAGTTTTTACATTTATTTGACATGCTATGGTACACATATATAAATATAAATATTTTTTTAAACTTAAAAGGGTATACTAGCTCAAGGTGATATATGTGACAACATTACAGCTCTTTATCAAAATGATAGAGTCTAGAGAGATTCTCAAATACATCAAAGGAAAACTTGCAATTGCACCTACAAGTAAGCAAACAAAACAGAAAAAATAATAAATATCTCTTTCAGCACTGCTGGCTTCAACTTTGTATGTATGTGTCTATGTATGCATTTGTATGTATTTTAGATCCTCCTGCAAGCAGGAACTCGCGAAGAAGCCTCATTGGCTTATCAAAGCCGCAAGCTGACCGAAGTCAGTCTCCTATATTCATATTTAAATGATGGGTCTCGCAACACATGGGTCTTGCAACACAAATAAGTGAACACCATAAGTAATGTCATGGTTTCATATGTTTACTAAGTTTGAATGTATTCGGGGCCATCATACTTTTTGGTTTCTATGATAAATGTGACCCTTGTAGTCATGCAGGCAGATGTGTGTGTTTATGTGTGTTACGCCTTGCTTGTAAAGACGATATCTCAAGAAGGGAATCTTGGACCAATCTCATTTTTGGTGTGTACCACATTGAGAAGAAGGAGCCTGAGTTACTATAGTTTGTCATATCTCAATGCTTTGTGCTGTACTACTTAGATTGAAGTATGTTGTTAATCCTGGCTAAACTCTACAGCCTAGTGTGTCACATTCATATAAGATTATTCATGTAGAATCATCGAAACCACACTGCAGTTTTGCTGTCTGGTTACTATTAATACCTCATGGTGTAGACCCATAATTCTTCTGGATTCATCAAGAGATAGACTAAGCTACATTCTCTGTTGTAGGATACAGCTAGGACGGTCTGTAAGGGTGATAGTGATGGTGGTGGCAGAACAGTAGATAAATTCCTCTGATCCCTCATCGACACCAAACGAACACTGCGAGATAAGATAGACAAACAGATTTTAGAGACAGCCTGAGAAGAGAGTGTCATGTGACGTATCACATGATAAAAGCAAGAAAATAACATGTATTAATTTTTTTTTACAATTTCCTAATGTTTACTACAGAAGAAATTATCCTATCACAAAAAGATGAAGTTCCTTCATTCATTCATCTAAATTTGCTAATTATACCATTCACAATTTCAGAATCTCCTTTGTTTGAGACCAGATAACGACTCGTTAATTTGGTGGCTATATCACTTTAACGTCATAGATCTCGTAGTATTCATTGAGGGATAACCGGTACATGTCAGAGCAAAGTTTTAAGGATTTTCTCGCGATGTCCCCCCAGACAAACATGTCTTACATTTTGGTTGTCCAAAAAATTTTAGCAAAATAACAAAGACAACCAAACTTTATCCTGCAGGAGAGGTTTTGTTTATAGAATATCAGCTTTGGGCCAGTAAAAGCCCCGTTTAGGGTGGATCATACCACTATTTTCGTTTGTTTTAGTATCTCGTAAGTGATGAAGAGTGATTCCAATTTATAACTTATTCTACCTATTTATGGGTATTTAGTTACAATTCATGCTGAAATTTATGTAACTGACTCATCCTCCATATACTTCGTTGGGGGGATGTCTTGGAGGATTGCAAGGCTTAAAAAAAATTTGCCCTGCATGTGTAAATGTTACATGGCATCGGTCAGTATGATATAATCATAATAATAATAAATGGTACTTATAAGGCGCAAAATCTTCCAAAGAACTCAGAGTGCACAAGGACAAAAGAAAGAGACCTAGGAATCGGGAAATGCTTGACGGCAGAGATTTGTCTTCAAATTGCTTTTCAATTGAGAAAACATAGGAGTGTTACGGAGGCTATTTGGAAGTGAATTCCAAAAAGCCAGGGCAGCATATTGAAAAGAACTGTCACCGGCAGACTTAAGGTTAGTCCGGTGAATTTTGAGCACTTTTTCGGAAGAGGAACGAAGAACACGTGGTGGTTGGTAAGTACACAAAACAGATGGCAGATATGGTGGGAGAGTACCCTCAACATAACGGTAAACCAATAGTGGATACGGAATTTGATAGGCAGCCAGTGAAGCTCAAAGAGGATGGGTGTAATATGCTCATGCTTGCTCTTCCTTGCAACAAGACAGGCTGAACAATTTTCAAACTAAATACACTACAGCTCGTAATCTATATAAATCCTTCGTTTCTTAACTGAATTACTGAAAATAAGTGATAAGATGAAACTACATCTTCACCTTGAATCATCTCCGACTGCCACAACTCGGCTTGTCTTTCTATCAGATTGTGCGACTTGGATACTGGTCACTTTACTCCTGGCCAGAGCATAGAAGTGTACAGTTTGGTCAATATTCCAGATGGAGAGTTCTCTGGGAGTGGCTGTCCAGAGAAACTTATCAGCTATGATACCCATCCATAAGATACCTTCAGTCGACATTACAATGCTGATAAACAAGAATAAAAGTAGAAAAAACAAGAAATGTCAAGTAAAACCAACATCTGAAAAATTGAAGAATAAGTCTCCATGAGTTCCTGCTTGATACTATCAATTAGTACCTTCTGTAATAAACTAGAAAATTAACATCTAGAATATAAGCACATGACACCAGGAAGGTTTTTCACTGTGCAAATGTGTTTGAAGCATTCAGCTTCTGCCCTAAGCATATTCCGGAAAAAAAACTATAGCGTCGAGATAAAAACATATCACCAGGAATGTTTTCCCCTTGTCAAGATTTTCAACTTTTGAAAAGCAGAACATCTACAGGAAATGCAACAAAACCTTTCAACTCCTGACATATTCATATTTCACAAAATATAACAGAAATGCAAAAAATCAACTGTTATAACCAGTCTGAACTTTGACCTGAACAGCATGAAGCACATTGAATTTTGATCCCTCTAACATCAACATGATGATTTGTATGTATGTATGTGTGTTTATATGTATGTATGTATTTTAGATCCTCCTGCAAGCAGGAACTCGCATAGAAGCCTCATTGACTTATCAAAGCCACAAGCTGACCAAAGTCGGTCTCTTACATTCATATTTAACGTCCATGATTACGAATTGTCAACAACTCTGTAACTGGACGACATACATTAATCTTGGAGTGACTCGAACTGGGGACCTTATGATTGGAAGGCACCGGTTCCAACATACCTGTAAATTTGGTTCCAAACAATTGGTTCCAACATACCTGTAAATCTCTTCCATGATATCCAAAGACCACATCCTGACGGTGCCATCCAGGGATGACGTCAGGACCAGAGAAGACGACTCTGGGTGCAGCGCAACGTTTGTGACTGCCCTTGAGTGACCCCTGAAGGTGTGAACCAGCCCCCCAGTCATACTCCAAACTTTAACTGAATAAATGGGGGCAAAAGAAATCTCGTCATGAGAAAGGAAGAGCATGTGGTACAAAATCGGGTCAAGATTGAGTGAAAATATAATGGTTTCATCACTAGCTCTCAGTGACAAAACTTCTTGTTTGATTGGATCTAGAATTTCGCTGTATATGACCAGATGAATAATGCATTGATTCCAACGATATAAAAAGAAAAGTTCACATGTTTAGCAAGTTATCAAAAGTAAGCTTTGTTTATAAAATATTATAATAATTATTATATACCATTTATAATATCAAAAAGTCACTACAGCCTATAACTTTGACACTATTGCAGTGGAATGAGTTGGGGGTACACAAAGCTGGATGGATTTGGGGTAGTTTACCAAAAGAATTTATATTGAAGTTTAATTTTAGCTGCACAACATGCATTCTGACAGTTCTGGTTTATTTCATGGTTTTTTTGCAATAGTTGTTGTACTTCCTGAAAGACACTGCAAGGCTCATGATATAAATGGAACTTTGTAATTTAAATACAGTCTAAAATTATCTTTTGAGCTGTCACTCCTTTTTGGCAGTTTAAAGGATCCAATTGAATGATCAAGTAATATGTACGTGGATTGCAGCCCTAGTTAGAAAAAAGAACAGGGAGGGGGGGGGAGGGGGGGAGGTGGAGGGGAGAAAAATACTCCTACCCATCTGCTCTACTGTCAAAGTTGGGGCAGGTTTTCCTTCCCTCCCCTCACTCCCCACTCTGTTCCACTAAATAACCACTATGACAAATAAGAAAGAATAATTAATACCTTCTGTATCAAACGATCCAGTAACTAATACTTTGGATTGATGTGAGTACTTGCAGCCAGTTATCTGTGAATTGTGAGCCCTGGAATTAAATCAGAAGATGGGAATTCAGACAAGTATCTTTCAAGTATAAATAACTGATATATACAAAATAAAATTATGTAAACAAACCAAGCCATTGTTCAAGTTTAGTCCATTTAAAATATTGATAGCATAGCATGTACATGCTGAATATGCATTTTGCCATATCCAACAAGTTTTAGGAAAAATTAAAAGACGTTCACCTGGAAATCTTGAAGAGAAACTTTCCATCCATATCATAACAGGACACGTCTGTATCTGAGCAGCAGTAGAGATGTTGCATCTTCTCGTTCAGTTCCAACTTACGGACCCAACTCCCTCCTACAGAGTCCAGCTGTTTCCTGAGGAAATAACAAACATTGCGATTTAAAGCGTCTGTTTGCATTTCATGCTAGAGTGACAAACTTTCATTGTTTTTGCTTCCCTCCAGACTCACTTATATTGAAAGGAGATGAAATTACATAGTGGTTAAGCCTTATCAATTAAAGGAGGTACAAACCAAACAATCATCTTTAACTTACATGATAGAGATCATTGTAATGAACACCTCCCTCTAAAGGCTTACCAAAATCTTGCTCTGTTTTGGAAAAAGCTTAAAAGTTGCTTCTGGAGGCTGTAATTTTATAAATCTGTGATGTCATAGTACAATTACGATCTGAACCTTCTACTTTCTCTTTTTTTCCCCTCTTTATTGTTCAAGGTAGAATATTAAAAATATGCTGACACTGAAATAAATGCAATCATCTGGCCATCTTAAGAACTTCAATATTTTTGAATCAGCATTCACAAAACCTATCTCTCTCTCTCTATATATATATATAGAAGTTAAACATTATACTAAATAAACACCTTATAAAATTGAAATGCATTTGGCTCGATAATGTCAAATTTTGGGTTTGATCAAGTCTTCAACGATAGGTGTGAAGGGGAACATTAAACAATGCAGTTTCCCCCCAAATAGAACAAGACTTTTCTGTACTTTTCATGACAGTAATCTTTATCACATAGCCCAAGGATGAAGGCTGGGTATGTATCTCCTTTAATGACAATAACAAACTAATGTCCGATTGTTTATAATATGCCAGGTAGACTAGGCTAAGGTATATTTGACTTGAAAGAGAAGCATGCATATATGCTTAGTGTTGAAAACTAGCAATATTTACTAAGGTTTTGAAGATCCCTTGTGACAGATATAATGAAACAACCTTTCAGCGCAATGTATATTTATGCATGAGTAGTCTGGCAAGAGCAGTTTCATTGTGAAAAAAAAATCAGATAAGATGATTCTATAAAGGGGTCTATCACTTTCAAGCCAAAACGTCATACAAACTGAGCAAAGAAGCACAAGTTGTATTTGACCTTGTTGCAACATTGCTTCAACAGAAATAGTAATTATGAAAGGTCTGTGGCTTGAAAAACATCATATTGAATTTCTAGCATATTTTAAAGTTTGATGAAAAACGAATTGAAATGTAAATGTTAATTACTACATACTCTTCATGAAAGTTAAAATTCCGATTCTGATATTTGTTAACTTACTTGAGAAACAAGCCATAGTTTGCCATTGGTTTGATTTCCGTCCATATTCGATCAGCTATTTGTTTAAATTCCCAAATCTGCAGAAAAGAGAAAGAAATTTGGCTACATGAAAACAGGGCTAAAAATAAAGTGTGATCTTTTCAGTTATAAACAACTCCAAATGCACATTAATATTAAGTATTGCAGTTATGAACAGCTGAATTTTGATGAATTCTAAATACAGAAAACATCCACAGCTATAAAGCAAAACATTGCAAATATATTGCATTTCAAGAATAAATGGACCAGAATAATATAATATCCTATCAGTATGTAAAGCTTTGCAAGAACATCCACCCCGGTGACATCAAAGACTACATCCTATGATTCAATTTCTAAAGTAATGAAAGGTTTAGCCTAGGTCATTCAATCAACCACATACTCAGTTATGGACAAGATACAGATCAAGCTATTTGTTGTGGTTTTTAACTAACAGCCTAGAATATATTCCACTTCAATATTAGTTTAACATTCACCAGAACATCACCAGAACATCCAACAGTCACCAGAACATCCATTCAATCCCTTAGCAACTGAATACTGACCTTTGTACCATTGACCCCTCCAGTTATGAGCTCATCTCTGATTGGGTTGAATACCATGAACATCACAGAACTGAGGTCCGAGTCTGCCGTACATGTCTCCTCAAAATTTTTGTTCAGTACCTGTTTTTACGTATTGCAAAAGAGCACATAGTTAAAAAGTATCTAAATTTAATGAATGATCAAAATGTAGTCATATTAGAAATGGGAATGTCCCTACTTTAATATTAAAGCTGTCCTAGATTTCCAACATGATGTATGAGAAATGAATTCAAATCAGGTTACTTAAGGATGAGTATGAATACAAATCAGATACTGAAGGGTGAGTATGGATACAAATCCTTAAGGGTGAGTATGAATACAAATCCTTAAGGGTGAGTATGAATACAAATCCTTAAGGGTGAGTATGAATACAAATCCTTAAGGGTGAGTATGAATACAAATCCTTAAGGGTGAGTATGAATATAAATCCTTAAGGGTGAGTATGAATACGAATGTCAATCGAACAAACAGGCTTCCGGAAAGGCAGAGGCACTCGGGACCAAATTGCCAAGCTTCGATGGATTTTGGAAAGGTCAAGAGAGTTCCAGCGTCCCGTTTATATGTGCTTCATTGACTACAGTACAGCTTTTGATTGTGTTGACCATCCAACACTGTGGACCATGTTGACGGAAATGGGAATTCCCAAGCACCTAGTACATGTGATTAAATCATTATATAATAAACAGGAAGCGAAAGTTCGAACCGAATATGGGGATACAGAAAGCTTCAACATCGGCAAGGGAGTTCGACAGGGGTGTATCCTTTCACCTTACCTTTTCAACCTTTATAGCGAGCACATAATGAGACAAGCCAATCTAGACAATGCAGAGCTAGGGGTGAAGATAGGTGGCAGAAGAGTCAACAACCTCAGATATGCTGATGACACCACACTGCTCGCAGAAAGCAAAGAAAACCTCCTTAATCTGATGGAACGTGTGCAGACACATAGCGCCCAGGCTGGTCTACACCTGAACCTAAAGAAGACCAAGGTTATGTGCACAGAGGAGCTGGACGAAATTATTCTAGATGGAAACAAAGTTGAAATAGTACACGACTTTAACTTTCTCGGTTCTAGAATTGATGACAATGGTACCTGTAAGGGAGAGATTGTGAGACGGCTAGCTCTTGGAAGAGCTGCTGTGACGAGGCTAAACAAGATTTGGAAGGACAAAGCAATTTCAATTATAACGGAGAGTCAACTGATGAGAGTACTAGTTTTCCCAGTTGTGCTTTATGGGAGTGAATCATGGACAATAACAAAGGGAATGAGGGAAAGAATAGACAGTTTTGAATTATGGTGCTGGCGCAGGCTATTGAGAGTCCCTTGGACTGCACACAGAACGAACATCTCGATTATGGAACAAATAAAACTCTCACTTTCACTGGAAGCACAGATCCTGAGGCAGCAACTAAATTTTTTTGGTCATATCATGCGAGCGGACAACTCCCGGGAAAAATCAATAATGGTGGGAATGGGTGATGGATCACGAAAGAGGGGCAGGCCACGAACACGATGGATGGATGGTGTCAAGCAGGCGACTGGGCTGACTCTGGATGAACTGCGAGGGGCAACCAGGAGCCGGAAGGGTTGGAGGATGAAAGTCATGGTCATCACCAGGGGACGGACACGACTCGACGGCACAAGTTAACAAGTTAATGAATACAAATCTTTAAGGTTGAGTATGAATACAAATCCTTCAGGGTACGTATGAATACAACTATGGTATAATACAAATACAGACTCACTGCAAGTCTGCTTGAAGAAACAAAATTTTATTTACCTTCAATGAAAAGTCATGTGCTAGGCAAAAATAAACATTGAACTTCTTGGCAAAGATAATACTCCGTAATAAATTGTTCTGATACTTTGGAAAGCTGAGGCTGCGAGAAACTGTCGTAAGGAAAAGAGAAAACCGTTTTATTGAGCTTTATTTGATATGGATTCTTGAACATATTAAGATAGCAAGTTAGGAAATAAATAAATAGATGAATACAACATATTTTAAGCTGACCAAATTAAATGCAAAATTATCAATCAAAAGGAACCAAGTTGTTTTATTTTTACTTAAAAAGAATTACTTGAAACAAGACAGATTTGAAATTATTACCTACATGTTAAGGTCACATTTCTGTTTGAAGAAATATCAATAATTGGTTTTCATATTATTGATCTTCTGTGCGAGGTGTCTCACTCATGTTTCAACCTCTTTCTTGCTATGGTGTAGCTTACAGTGAACATATTTTTTCTCATGAAAATTCAGGGATACGGTATCGTTATTGAACCCCTTATGTTAACATTAGGGGGGTACACACAGTACAGTTTTAGGGATGGGCGGAATATTGAGGGTATCTCAGTAGTGCTATGGTTAAGGACAAAAAGTCAAGTGACCATGTTTCCTCCATACATCCTCCACAAACAACCTTTTGTCCAAACTGAAATTAATTTTAGTTAACTTACAGCCTCTTCCAAAAATCTGAAAAAGTTCCCCAGGGACAATTTTTTTTGGGGGGAGGGGCATTTTTAATCCAGGGACTTTCCCTGGAAATCGAGGACATCTGGTCACCTTAGGCAAACTACTTCTTATAGCTTACATCAGCTCAATCTGTGGTCCACACTCCTGTTATCCATCTAGCCATTAGCATAAGATCGTATTAGTTAACAATTTTAGGTCATAATTTGTTGATAAGAAAAGGTATAAACAAATCCTTCAACTTACCTGAGTTGGATATGCCATCCTTTGTCCAGGTTGTGATACCCCTTGTATCTAACAGAATAAACTGTCTTGTACGAGTATTCACAGTCACTGCAAAAAAATGGTTAAGTTCAATATATAGATTTGATATAAGTATGAAAGACTTCATTATATCATCAAGTAAAGGATCGATGGAAATTATGTACAGATATGTACAGATTACTATTTATAACTATTACTTTTTATAACTATTTATGTTCTATTGATGTCATGGAAAATAACTTAAAGCAACAAAAAATAAATGCTTTCTTTGAGAGTAGAATAGCAAATATGGTATTTTCCTCCATAAGATTTCTTCTTTCCCCATTTTAGCATAACAATATTTGAAGGTACCTAATAACAGTGTTAAGAACACTTTGCTACAATTTCACAGCTACAATGCCCATGTTGGGGAAACTACAATCTTTCAAGGCAATTTACATACATGTAGGAGCTAATTAACTGTTACATGTATCAATTGGTAGAATTTTACTTTAGTTGTTAGAATTCAATACATGCTCCATTAAAAAAGGTAAAGAAAACATTAATGTTTTTAATTTCTTAATTGATTTTTATGACTTTGAAAGTTGTATTTAAAGGTTCTTACCATCAACCAGGTCTGTGTGCTTCTTGTTATGTTCATAGTAATGTCTCTGTTGAAATCCATAGGGTATGCTCATAAAATACGGATCAGACCTAAAGACATCTTCCATTTTGTCAGTCCCGGTTGCATCCTCTGTGTTGTTTGTGTCATGATCTTTCTTAGCTAGGAGCATCATCCTCAAATACAACACACCCAAAATGGCTATATTTCTAGGACACAAGCATTCCTGTAAGAAATGTAATAGGCTAGCAACAGACTTTCCAACATTGAGGAAAATTTATGAGTGTGATCAGCGGCAGTGGGGGAGGGGTCTAAGGGGAGGCGGTGTCCCCCTCCCCTTTGGAAAAAGTTCGTATTTTTGACTGCCTAGATGCAAAATGGTGCATTCTTTTTCAGTTTCTCTGAGTAATTTTATCATCATATATATATTATTGAACTCAACAAGCATGACAATTCTCAACAAAGACTTTTCTTGAATCGATGAAAGTAATCACTTGCTAACATAATTGAACATTTATATCGGAAATTGGAGCGCACTTCTCAATCTCTAGCTAGCGTATGCGTAGGGGCATTTATCGGTTAAACAGTGAATGCTAGACGAAACCAAAAATATTTTAATTATGCCGCTAACCTGATTTTACTTAGGGTTATATGGATTTCGCTCCATGGTTGCACACACGGTTTTTCGGAGATTGTTTGTGGATTGCGTGTGATAAAGTGCACATAGCGTGTGAGCGTGTGAAGGGCTGGAAATGCGTGTGTCACACGCCAAATGCGTGTGACTTGGAATGTCTGCAGCAACAGCTGACAACTTATTTACGAACTCTAGGCTCTGATGTTGCAAACAATTTGGGAGATGTATAAATATTCCTTACAGAGTGCTGTAAGCTGCTCATTTAAAACACTATAAGTCTCCCCCCAACCAGCCTATGATGAAAATCTTATTACTAAAATTGTCTAGGATGGTATAGTAACTTTGTGAGTATTACTTAGGCTAGGGCATTAATGTTCTATTGAAGGATAGCAGTAATGATAATCAAGCTGATTTTGGACTGGTAAATTAGTTCATTTCTTCAACTACTGTATGTGATTTCATTGATAGTTTGATCAGATTTTACCAGAAATAGAAAGAATTATACTTGTAAAGTGTAGTATATTAGCAAAGTATCTCATACTACTTTAACTAGTTACTCAAAAGTCATAGTTCATTTAAAGTTCAATGGCATGTAGTACCATGCATTCTCTAGATATGCGTAATAAGTTACTGAATACCTATAATCATATGGTTCTTTGATATATCAAATTGTGTCAGTTGTTTAAATGATCTGCTCAAATACAGTTTAATAAACCCATCTGCTTAACCTAATTATTTGAGTTCTCTCATGATTTGTTTACCCACGTTATTATTACCTCGTTAATATATTACATGTATATGAAGAAGATAGGCCTACAACATAAAGGTCGGAAGGCAAACTGCTCGAAGCCGTCAACTTTTTTCCTAACTTTGCGGATGTGTTAAGTTTTCTGTAGTGAAGGCTTGTAATTCCGGTAAAAGGGTGAAATAATTCATTCAAAAATCATTAATTCAACTTACAACGAAGAAAAAGTTTTGAACTGTACGAGTGTACGGTATAATTGTATTACATTACAAAATTCTCTTTGGTGGGGCCTATTGACCCGGCCGCCGGGTGAATAGCGAGCGGAGCTTATCGGCCCGGCCGCCGGGTGAATAGTGAACAGTGTGGCTTATCGACCCGGCTGCCGAAATGAATGGCGCGGGAGAATAGCGATTGCGTTTGTTTGTGTGGGGGTCGATCACCGCTGATGATCCGCAGCGCAGGCAATTGCAGACTTTAATAGCCCGGCCTACTGAACACCTGCGCTTGCCCTGCCTGACGTACGTACGTAGGCCTACACAGTAAATTTATATGAGATCCAGGACTGTGCACAACTTCCATGGTACCATCTACAGCCGGGTGAATAGCGAACGGGGCTTAGAGGCCCGGCCGCCGGGTCAATAGCCACTACCATTCTCTTTCTGCAATCCTTTTCGCTAAAGTGGTACACGTGAAATTGGGCCTCGTTTGAACTCGCCTAACGCTCTAATTTAGGCTTAAAATAAAGTACTTACAATCTAACTTGCCTTTTCGCATGATCACTGAGACTGACAAAAGACCGATATCAAAGTCTAGACCTATGAATAAATCCCTTTTCCATCTCCAAACCATCGATTTAGATGAATGTACATCCAACCATTCATCTGAAATGTACGTGTGAATATGTGTGTAGAACTGTTGGTACGGGTAGTTCAAAACAATAATTGTAGCTTGGTTTCCATTGTAACGCGTCATATTGCGTAATCACTTGTTCTGCAAATTCTGCGTTACCGTTGTCCAAGCATGCTCCAAATATGTCCAAGCGCTTTGTATATTGCACCTGCAACCTAAGGCACAGTACATCGAACTCATTTGATTAAAATGCAGGACGGTAACCAGAGAAACAATTTATAACAAAATATCTCATTTAATTTGTTCGTGTAGCTGTCATTTCGTAAAAAATATGAAAGCACTGCTGCTTGGCTCAGGTTTACTGCCAGGCCCTTAGTGAGATTACAACTACAAATTTTAGTGTTCACATATTTTCCTGCTGACATACGAGCGTCAGTTTTGAAAGGAGGTAGGGGAGGGCTGGTTACATTCGAAATTCCAAGTTGATATATTGATAAAAAATTGTGGTAATTTCCAGAAAACAGGGTACTAATGAAAAGAAAAGTCAACGTCAAAATTTGGAGAAAATAGTACATTTTTGAGATCACCTTTGTGAAATTTTTGGGAAATGGTGACTTTCTATAGAATAAATCATTCAAATTTGATGAAAGTTGAAATTTTTGTAATAAGGAACAAACCTGAGATAATATATTGTGCAAATTTCAATTTATTTCCAATGGCCAATCAGACCACCATGGTACTACTACAATGCTAACGTTCTGGGGAAGGTTCCAAAAGCTGGTCGGTTTTCTCCCCCACCCCCCCACCCCAACTGTTTGATAGCTTCCATTGCCACATGGTTACAATGTCTTCCCCTCTCCCATATTTTAAGAAGCAAATTAATGACCATAACTGCTTGAAATTCGTTTAGAGCATAGACAAATTGTTTGGAGCCGTAGGTCGAACATAAAACATGACAAGTTTGAATAACGTCGCATCTTGGCACCACATTAAAGAGTGTATGGGAGGGGATGAATTGTATGAAAATATATCTGGTTCTTTGTTTTCCATTTGATTTGAAAAGGTTTATATAGAGATCGACCATAGTCAATATCCAGTCTCCCTGAGTTTTTGTTGGGTTCTTCAGGATTTATCCCTATTGACAAAAAGACAATCATTTCATTTATCCTGGGTAAACAAATGGAAAAGATGACAAAGACACTGTATTGTTTTCCTTGAAGTGTGAATATAATTCAACTTTCACAATGGTAGCACTCAAACTGGACGGAAGGATTCGGAAGCAAAATATCGGACAAGTCTGCAATGATGTAACTAAAATAGTCTGATTCAAAGGAATGAGGAAAATATGACAAAATGTGTAGCACAGATGACAAACATTGTCTGTCCATCCCTTTCGGAGAAAATTGACATGAGGAGCAGACCAATTCAGTTAACTGATGGTAAAGCTACTGTATTCTTAAATAAACTGTACTTACTCCTCTCATATGTTGGATACATGATTGCCATTTTTTTTGTTAATATAATCTAGCAACTCCGAATGTATAGAACGTATGGTCTGTACTCTGTCTTAGTAATCGGTGGGATTAAAACATGGATCAATAACACAGGCTGACAGACTAAATATTTATTACATAAATACACTTATATGATTACTTTAGCATCTTTCATATGTGATCATTTATCATTCAAAATTATGACAATTTTTAAAAAACAAAAATTTCGAAATACTCATTTGCACCTATTTTGTACCACAGACAAATGCAAAAAATTGCAGGAAGAATGAACTGAGGTGTAATGGAAGTTCTATGACTTGATGAATCATATGAATATCATAATGTAAAACAGTAAACAAGATAACCTGAATATCTTTGCCCACATTTTATGACAATCTCGTCTTTGTTCTAAACCAGCAAGGACAAATAATATGGAATATATTCAAATAAAAAGAAAGCATAGATATGTAAGTTTTTCATAAATAATATGAAATAATGAATATTAAGAATTTGGAAGGTTTTATCTTTTACATTTATCAGGTAGATTTTCCAACTGACCAGTTGTTGATAGCGTTATAAATGTTGCATTTACTTTTACTTGGGTTATCAATATTTTATGAAATAGTGATATAGGAAGTATTTATTCATTCTAGCACAATCATTGCAAAGCACAGTCACACTTGCATGGAAGACTGTTTACAATATACCTTGATAGTACAAGTCCTAAGCACATTAAACAGAAAGCACCCACAGTAAGCACAAGCAAAAATGATTGTATTGTTCCTAAAACATGAACAGACCAAGCTAAGCTTGTGTATTCAGTGCAAATATTCCACTGTAAAATGCTGTAAAAAATGTTTAAAATCACAAACTGTGACCTGAGCGTGTGTACACTGACCACTCTCTCATTACACACTATGCTAGTAACCTTTCAGTTTGATAGACAGTTGATCATGACATGCATTAGTGGAGTATGATGAAAACTTATGATAAAGTGTTTGAACTGCAGGTAAACTTAGAAACTTTGCTCAATGCCTTAAAATTTCCACCATAATCATGAAGGAATTATAACAGAATCTTTCTGGTGCTTTGAAATAAGCAAAAGACATGGCAGACATGTTCTAAGATTAATCCAATCTTTGTAAGCATTTATTTTGCATGTATTTTACATATAATCGTTCATCCATACGCAGACAATATTAATGAAGAGTAGAAACACTGCTCAT
Source organism: Apostichopus californicus (assembly GCA_020650975.1). Classification (NCBI taxonomy): domain Eukaryota; kingdom Metazoa; phylum Echinodermata; class Holothuroidea; order Aspidochirotida; family Stichopodidae; genus Apostichopus; species Apostichopus californicus. The sequence goes on along the minus strand of JAIPMN010003279.1, from coordinate 1,254 downwards.
TTGTACATACTCTGTGGATAAATTAGCAAATTGTAAAAGAGGAATATGGACATGAGGAATATAAAATCTACCAAGCTCCTGTATTGTCAAAACTGATGGAATGGAATGGATGGATGTATTTAACAAGACCCAAAGCAGGCAAACAACTGGAACCAAAAAAAAATGTCCAGTACAAATGTGTCTTGACAGAAAAAATGGTGTGACACCTAGATCTCTATGGGTTTAATAACAGGTTTACGAATGTGTCTCATGTTGGCCCCTGCTTGTGTTGGTTTGAATGGGGCGTGGCCTCCATAAGGTCTGGGTACTGGTAAATCAGAGTCATCATCTGGTATGTAGGCATTAGGGCGTGGTTCAGCTGTGGTCACCATCCCTCCTGGTAGAGTAAACTGTTCCTCTTCTTCAGCCATCTACAAATACAACAAAGGAAAAAGGTTGGAAAAACTAACAGGATCAAATTATTTTAATTGCTTTATATTGATCTTTCTCTCCATGGGGTCTTTGGATCACAGACCCAGATATTTTACTAATTATTTTAGAATTAAGTCTCTTTGCAATGTAAGAAAATTGTACTAATTGTTTTAGGATTAAGTCTCTTTGCAATGTAAGATTAGATGTTACTTGATACATTCCATACAGTATGTGTGCCGTAGTGTGAATCTTGAGGGCTAAACTATATTGTACGAGGACAACAACAACAGATTAAAGCAGCACAAATGTAGTGTATATGTTTCAATGAGTCAAACTATAAAGCTAAGAAATTTTTTTGCTCATCATACTTTGTAGAAACTATAGTGTCTCCAAAACTGGTTAATAGTTAGAATCTCTTCAATGCGTTGAATAGCAAGTATATGCTTCATTTTCGTTCATTTTTATAGTGCCTTTATTTCTTGCAGCCAGACTTAATTGCACTCTATTGCATTAAAAGCATACACATCATCTTCATTGCTTTAGTTTTTAATGCACATTTAGTGTTATACATTAATTGTAATTTAGGGTAATATGTGAGAGAGAAAAAAAAAATGGAAAAAATATCGACAAAAAATGATGAATTTACCATCCTCCTTTCTTCGGTCTCACTTTTCTTCCTGAGTTCATCCCTGATCAATCTCTCCCATTCTCTAGCCGCCTCTTCAGACGGTGCCTCTCCTTGTTCCATCCTCAGGTATGCTTGCTCTAGGGTGCTCTCCTGCTGGCGAACTTCTTGCTGGTGCTTTAGAGCCTCCGCTTGTCTCATGGAGAGCTCTGATACAG
>JAIPMN010003278.1:0-10730 GCA_020650975.1 Apostichopus californicus | reverse complement strand
CACAGTTGAAGTTACCACATGCGTCATTGTCTCGGTCATGCGTGCTGAACTGTTTTCCATTGTTATAAAAAAGATAAAAACCTGTAAAGAAAAACAGCAAGAACCATCATTCATTAAACAATAGCGTAAGTATCCTGATATATTGCAAACTTTTGTTGGGATATTACATATGTTTACAATATAATGGGAGTGTTGGGTAGGGGCGGGTCGCGAATATTTTTTCCCAAACTGAACTGACACTGAAATTATTTCCTCGATTCTGATTGGCTCTCAGCGAGCACGTGATATACTTTAGTATTCAACATGGATCCTGCCATACTCTGTCGATATCAGTATGATCAACACGAAATTTGTGTACATTCAGAGTTGCGATACTTTTAGTTTTATAATCATAAATTCAAAATGTATTCAGTCAATGACTCATGATAGGCCTAGTCGAATATGCAGTGGCCATGAAGACGGCTAGCGAGTGTGTGCCAGCCAGTGAGTGTACACAAAAAGGCATTTGACGATATGTCTGTGTCTTTTGACTTGTTTTGATCAACCAATCAGAATCGAGGAAATCATTTCAGTGTCAGTTCAGTTTGGGAAAAAAATATTCGCGGGCGGGTCACATTGGAATTCTGTGATCATTGTATATTTCACGTGCTGATTTATTCTTTATTTTTCTTTATTTTAATTAGGCTTTCTTCTCAATAGAAGTCAACTGGATTTTAATAAACTGAAATATATTAATATACAAACGCATCTTCTTGACAGGACATCATTGTCTATTGACATTTAATAATTGCTAAAATAAGTTCAAATTGTATTTGGTCCTAACGGAGAACGAAATCATGGACTTTGCATCATTTTTTTTTAGTTATTATTATAAAATTTGTAATTTGATCTATGTCTCGGGTTGTCTTTGTCTTGAAACACGGTGTATGGCTCTTCGGGTTTAATTGTTTCACACATTTTATAAGAACATTATTCTGCTAGTATTAGGCTATGTTTTCATTGCGAGCCCTACCTATTTAATTCTCTTCTAATGGTTCAATGAAGATATATGGTCGTTTTTCTCTTCCCTTATATGTCCTGTTCTTAGACTGGTGCTTGCTCATACAGCCTACATTCTTGTACATCGACGAGTCAGACTACTTAATTTTGTCAATGAAACCAACGGTATCCAATGATATAGTGATACGGTAAATACTTAACACTATTCGGTCCCTTTAAAGTAACGGGTTCATGTGGGACGAGTTTTATCAATTGTTCAGATCACTATGCTCTTTCAATATTATAGAACCAAAACTCGCGAATGTAAAAATAGCTGTACACATGAATTGTAATTAATTAAGACGTTCGAATATGGTTGGTATTATTCCATCACTTTTAGTTGTTTCCAGTGGTTTTTATATTGTAATTAATGCCTGTCAATTATCATACATACCCTGAAATGGATACCAAACTATATAATGATCTCGTTTATACAAATGTACAAACGATGTGAGTGAAGTGTGAAAGGAAGGGGGGGGGGGTTGTTACACCAAACCCTCTTTGCAGGTTTTCAGATCTAGTATACTTATACACGTATGTTAACATCAAGATGTGCTGAAACCGTGACGAAAATTTTCAAATGAAGTGTGTTGTGAACATACTAGTAACTTCATGTTGACGTAATATCCATTGCAAGGTGCAAATAACAAAGAATGTACAAACCTGTTTTTCCACTGTGAGTGCCTAGTTGATTCATTCTGTAGTTGTTGCTTTCAGACTCTATTTGAAACTCTGTGTATTCAGCATATTTAGCAGATCCACTAGAAGTAGTGATGTAATATCGAAGCTTGTAGTTTCTCTGGTTTGTCAAGTAATGAAGCTTTTCATTTCCTAGCCAGAAGTTTAAGTTCCTGCTGTCACCAAATCCTTCTTTGTACATATCCCAGTTTTGGTAGAAATTAGTAGAGCCATCGGTACGACGTTGAAACAGCTGAAAATATAGCGGGTAACAATGATGACAGAAAGATAATGATGGAAGTTGCTGAAACATTCCAACAGACAACCTTAATTTAAGAAATATAGCCCGACAATAGATATACTTTGTTTTGCTTTTTTTTTCACTTTAGGGGGAGGGCCAATTTTAGGAATGCTACCCTTTGCATTTACTAGAATATTTCTAATACAAACAATCACAGGTAAGAAATGAAAAAAAGTTCAACAAAACTGAAAACAGAAACTCTTACTTCCATAACCGTCTGCAACAGACTAAATTATAATAACTCACAGAATCATATTTGTAATATTCGCATAGTTTCAATCAAGACTTACGGTCCATCCTCCACCGTTTTCCATTTTACAATTTACGTCGAATGGTAAACCAGGCCATCCAGTAGGCATGATTGTATACACGCCATCTTGCCTTTGTCTAGCGTCATACGCATCCTGGCAGTCTGTGTACAAGGATTCACAAGTTTCACCGTCACCTTCGTATCCATCATTACAATAACACTGTCGTACTCCACCTCTGACATCACATATAGCATTGGTACTACATCTGTAGTCTTCACAGATCAGTCGGTTATTGTTACAAGAACACTTTTGTGTGCAGTCATCGTTAACATATGTTTCTCCATTCTAGAATTAAATCGTTGAGAATATGAGAAAAATATTTATTCAAAATAAATGTTGTTCTAGCATTTGGTGTTTCTGTTACATTTGAATAGTCACGTGATATTGAAAATAAAGCCATGCGAGTACTCACTGGTATAACCAAGTTGGCCTCTGTTACGTTACACTCGCATTCACTCGCACTGATACAGTCACTCCCTTGCATTAAGAAACCAGCTTGGCAGGTGCAACCCTCATTACCCAAACAGTCTTTGTTACAACCAGATTGTCCGTTTGGATCTACACATGTTGCTTTGCAACTGCAGGTTTCGTAGATCATGTTTGTGGGACATGTACGTAACGATGTACCTGCTAGTTGGTAAGATCAAAGAAAAACATGACATTTTAAGAAAAATATGTTTCTTTGCATTTCATAAGTACATATCAGTCATGAAAATTTATATAACATTTTACAGTAAAACGCAAGAAAGGAAAGACTTCCATTGAAAATATTATGCATACTGTTAAAAACGATGTAGTTGTAGAATTTGTATTAGGAATAAAGTAATTATGGTATTATTATTAACGTTTTGTTTTTACTTACGTGGAGTAATTTCGTATGCGCCAATTTGTGTAACCTTATATTGCCCCCATTCATCAGTTATACGAAAAAATCTATATGTTGTATAGAAAGAAACTCCATTAGATAGTTCTATATCCACACGAAGTTCGTATTCTGCTTGATTCGTCAAATGTGATAACTTTTCATTGCCGAACCAAAACTCAGTGGAGAGAAAACCAAATCCATCTTCATACTGTGACCAATTTCTATTGAAATTTACAGCACCACTATCGCGACGTTGTATGACCTATAACAGAAGAGAAACATATTGCGAATAATATAACCAATTAAATACATTCTTTCAGTTGCCCCAAAAGTATTGTTAAGATTACAACTAATGTTATCAATTGATGTAACTATTCACAAAGGTCGTCTCCCAAAAATAGCTATTTTCCCAATTTCGACGTTACTGGGTGGAGGATGCGACTTATTGATTACGCCTACATATGGTAAAATCATGATCCTTCATACTAGCGAAAACCGCGTTTAAAATAGGACATACACATTTCAATGTAGACGTACCGTCCAGCCTCCTCCGCCAACGTCGTTGTTGCAGTGGTTCTTCAAATCCATCTGGCTTGATAATGTATACTCCGCTAGAGTTGGACGTAGAACACTGACTTTGAACGTCTCGGCAGTCCTTTGGATATTCAGAACGTTGATAAAAGAAGTAATGAGCCACTATATTAAAGAGAGAAAAGCATTCAAAACATTTAAGTTATGCTTTGTGTTCAATTTGTCCCAAAAAGTGTCACCGTTTACTGCATCTTGACAGTTAAAAAAGTCCTGCTAAAAAAAAATACAATTATGTGTGATTTCAGGACAAGACAAAGAACCGCAGCAGGAAAGATGAAATTAGACATTTGTTTTGAGTAACATGAACACCTTAATATCAAATTTGTTACATATAACAATTTCAGTGTTAGACTATGTTGCGTTCATATTTTCTCACCCTCTCTCTTGATTTTGCCCCTCTCTCTTTTGTTAATGTTTATTTATTTTATGATGTGTTTTGGTAGGTTGGTTGTTTGCGAATTATTTTATATTCTTAAACAATTGTTCAAAATAAGTAAATTGTCTTGTTTACATATTATATGTTGTGATTTTGTATTGTTTTAAGTTGTCAAAAGTTACATATTAAATGCTGTCTTACATTAATACTGTCAATGGAACTGAAACAGAAAGTCACCCAAAGTTAGCTTGGAAATAACAAAACACATTTACATTACTTAATTTTTTGTATATCTTGATGGAATGACAAAACATAGCAATTAAGGTTAATAAATGGAATATCTTACTTTGAGTCCCATCTGTAGTTGATGGTAAACTTCTCCGATGAATAATCTATTGATGGGAAGAAGAGTCGCAAAAAAAAAGATGTAAATATGTCATGTTTAATGATAGTAATGCTTGTAAAAAACTTTTGATTTCTCAATCTTAGTTAAGAAAATCATTCACAGGCAAATTAAAATGCAACACATTTTCGAAAAACAATACTTGGAAAATATTAAATAATTGAAATGATTGTTCACCGATATACTTGCTTACGTCAAGATGCTTGACAACTTTATTTATTAAAATTTTACAATATTTAATGTTAAATTTTAAAAGTGTACCTTGAAATGTGTAACTTGTTGAAATGAGCAAAAAACAATCAGAATTGACTGGAAATATTTCCCATATATCATTTGTATAGAATTAAAAATTAGTCAATCTGATTAGATAAAAAACTTTTTTGAATTTGTATACTATTTTTTTTTCTTATTGCACCAGAAGTATTTGCAAAGATATAAGATATATTTATAGAACAAATATGAAAATATCATATATTTTTGCTCAAAACTATGTAAGCAATGGGAAATGAATGATAATTACACATTTTTAATTTCTTAAATTAACGAAAAATGTGAACAAAATATGTTTTAGTACATTAATTTTTCTATAAACAGTCATTCCAGCATTTCACTAGGTTCGATATGAGATTTGCCTGAATTTTGTTTATGGTAGTTGTAACTTCAGTAAATGAAGAAAACATGACAAATAATCGTTAAATGTTCTGTTTAATACACAGCAATGTGGACAACATCGCAATATTTTTATACCAATATATTTTACAAGAAAAGTTGATGTTATGAAAAGTTATCGTCTCATTTTTTTGCATGAAACGAAATGAAGTACTGATTTTTGTATTGATAAAGATCTTCAAATTGACATAAAATAGCAAAAAATCTTACACCGTATACGCATAGATCGTCCACGGTACTATCGCAGGTTGCCAGGGGTTCAAAATAAATGACGAATGGAATTAAGAAGAGCTTAATTGTGAAAGAAGTAATGTTTTTTAATTATAACGAAGTTACTTTAACTTAAATGATAACTCGAGTCTATCGTTTATAAGATTGTTGCCAGTGTTTTGTAGCTTGATAAAATGTATCAATTATTTCAATGAATAAAGTATACGACGTGCGTTAATGTGTAAAACAAACACAGCAAACATCTTATGTCTTTTGTAAATGGAATTGAGTATATGAAAGGAAATTAATAGTTCTATAAACCGTATATAGTATTTAGTAATGTATTAAAAAAATCTTACACCTTCAAAGTACACTAGTGATTGACATGGGAATACGGCGCGATATAAAATGCACCAATTGCATGGGTTAAATTTACATGAGATATTGGCAGGTGTTCATTTAATGGCAGGTGTAAATGAACAAAAATATGCTATACATTGCAAATACTCTAAAGCGTTATTAAATAATACATGTGGAAGTATCCGACAATATTCGACACCGGCTTATCTATGTTGCAAACCGAGTTAACGTTACATTAAAGAAACAGTAAAACGAATTAAGGGTTCATGTTGTAAACGTCATAATGTGAAGTCGCCGAGAACTATTTTTATAGTATATACCCATGCAGATACGTTCAAATTCCAAGAGTATTAAACTATCGTACTTAAGGGTCTTATTGTCAAGTTAAAAACTACTTATTTGATAGTCTAGGACATAAACTTTATAATTGTGCATTAGTATTCAAAATCGTGAAAGACCGATAGTTGGAACTTTTATTTTCTAGACAACGAGAAATGAACAAATATACTTAGATATTATAAGTTTAATGTTACAATACTTTCTGACAATCGTTCATACTGTATATATTAAAGTACACAAGTGCACACAATGTGTAGCCATTGAAGTTTACACATGCAAGTATTGCATGGAAGCTAACTGTAAAGTTCAATTACACCAGGCAAAAATGCATTTGTGTTTAATTTTTCTTTCAAAGACTAACCAATGCTTACTAAGAAGAAATCAAATAAAACTAAACTTGAAATGAAAATCACAAGTTTGCCCAGTCTCTATATGTAAACGTTGGTAACGGAGGGGAAGGGAAGGGAGATATTCCCCATTCTGTCCAATCAAATAAGTTTTGAGAAGGTAAATATGGTTTGCTTAGATAAGTGCTAATTTCAGTTTTGGAGGAAAGTTTTGTCAAGCTCTTTGTCAACAAGTAATATATTGAAAGTCAATACGACTAAAAAGTCATACTTTATATAATAATAACTTTATTTCATATTTTAGAACCCTTGTCAGAGGGCTGCATTTTGTCAACAAACAAAACCTATTGTTTACTTTTGTTATAATTTGTTTACTATTGATTCCTCCTTGTTTCCGTTTATTCCACTTGTTTCTCTTTGTTTCCCTTGCTTCAAAGTTTGCCCATCGTTCTCATTATTTTTGCTTTTCCCTTTTACTTTTCTTTGAGTTCTATTTTCGCCACTTAATGTACCCCCGGCACGGGCACTGACATTCTGACCCGCATAACTCGTTGAATGCTGCATTACTTAGTCAACCATTGTTCTAACAATACCTACTTGACTATCTTATATAATTGTATCTATAAATAAAAGTCATATGCTGTTATTTTAATTAAATTAAGTAAAACATATTTCCACACCTTCTATATCAAAAGCCTTATTTGTTCGAGCCTCGCCCAGTGACCTTGCTATTGTTGAAGTTAAAAAATTACTAGATGAAAATTGTCCAGATGTGGCCACCAGCTTGTGAGATATGGTTATGTGTTACTGTGCAGAAAGGCTTGGGTTGCGGTGAAGGAGTTGGGGTAGGTCAATGAAGCTGTTCTTCATTGTAAGGAAATGCTATTGCACATGAAAATATATAGGAATAAAATGTAAACGTTATAAAACTTGGCTGCAAAGACCTTCTGCTTAATTTGTAATCAAGAAAGTGCCTCTATCTAGGATTTGATGATTGAGTGTGGATCCTTAAATGCAAACCATCATACACCAGCGTGGATTTATACCAGGATCAGTTGATGGGCTACAAAAAGGGGTGCGGCAAGGGTTTATACAGTCCAGGCCAGTCGTTAACAAAGGACCCGGGGAAATGTTAGATATAGAAGAACATGTTCTCATTTTCATTATGTGTATTTGTACATGAAGACTTCGATAAGGGGTCGAGAGCTCCAGACTATACCTTGTTGATTGAGATTGCCAAAGTGTAGCTTCACTGCTAACCTTCCTCCCGACATCATAGAATCTACATAAACATGTTACGTTAGTACCTTTTTCCTAAATAGTTAACACGGATCACGATCGCAGATCAAAGGTTAAAACAAAATACAACTGACATGATATCATACTCTTATAATCACAAACGTGAAATAATGAATCCGCTTGTTTTAAAGTTCTAGACACGGAAGGTCTTGACAATGCATAAAGGAAAGAGGGCGCTGTTTCAGCACAACACCAGAGCCGTATATTTACGGCTCTGATAGGATCGATATGATAGCGCCCTCTATTAATTATGGAGCCCCATTGAATTCTTAAGTGCTTATTGCAGTCGATACTTTGTAGCTCTGAATAATTATGGTCGCTTTCCACAAGAGTGATATTTTTAAGACGAAACGAATTACCTTTGGTTATTATTATTATTATTATTATTATTATTATTATTATTATTATTATTATTATTTCATTGGCTTTTTTATCGTTGCAAAGGTAATTTAAAAACGAAAGAGAACTCACTATTCATTTAAGTCTCTGAAAGGGTGTGAAGACTCGCGCAACACCGCCATCGACCCCAGAAAACACACACACAGCTTGCTAAAGTCGGTAATTAGACACAAGTGTACAGTCAGTACATACAGTTGCAGTCAATACCCACAGCACAGTGTACAAACGATACAGCGATTGACATCTCAGGTCAAGCTAAAGATAGCAAGGCATCACGTTTCTTCATTGTCTGCATTTTGTAGCGACAAGAGAAAAACTTCACTAGTAAGCAACGGAAAGTTAACTTTTTCACAGGGCGGCATGCGGTTTGTGGCGAAGCTTCAATGTCTTTAAGTAAGAAGAAAATAAATCAATTGGAATTGGAGAAAGCTGCTCGGATTGCGGCGCATAAAAGGTAATGAATGGATACAACCCTTTGGTAAGATTTAGTAATTTTTTACATGTATTGTTTTAGGCTAAGAACTAAGCTACAGGGAAATTTAAAGCTAAACTAAAACGGAAATTAAAACTTGTATATTATGACTACTGGTTTAGCTGAAGTAACGACAATTAAACAATCTTACAAAAATGAAGGTTCAGTGACAGTAGGACATTGTTAAGTAACAGGGTAGGTTAGGATGCATGTAACCCCTCTCCCCCTAACTATTGTTATTGTAATTTACAGTGGGAGAGTAAGTTAGGACTATGTTCCTCCACCACCCCTTCCCCCTCACGTTGCTACCTACAGATGCACTCAAAACCATTGCTGTGTCGTTCTGATTTATCCATTGAATTAGCAATTAAGAGTTACAGATAATGAAATCATAGAACTTCTAGTCACATGTACCTTTGTAAGCCTTCTATTGGAAAAACACGGAATTGCCGTCCCTCCAAATTTACAAGTTGTAATAAATTGCCATCTGGGAACCCTACGCTAAATAATAAATAAATAAATTCCCCGACTGACTTGGATAGTGACTTGACTTATTTAGTGAGTTACAGAAGTCAGCCAAGGATTCCGAAAAGAAGGGGTGCTGTCTGGTGTCATTAAAGTCGTCTGAAGGGATTGCTTTTTTTCAACAAGTAAAGAATAAACAATTAAGACGCCAAATAGTACATTCTGATACACATTTTGACTATAAATTAAATAAATACAAGTATTCCTTAACGCAAGTGTTTGCTACTAAATACTTTGTGTGAATTTGGATGAAACATTAGGTGTCCAACCGTTATAATAGTGATCAAATTCTTCTCCAACTGAATGAGGTAAGTACCCCGAATGATCCATTTCCCCGAGACTGACCATCTAAGTAGACGGGAGGGGGTGGGGCGTGGTCTCTGTGAGCGATTATTGTAAAGCAGTCTCCTACCTCAAATGGAAGAAGGGTGCTTTAAGTTCCCCGTGGCTAGATTGACGCTGACCGAACTTCAATGTCAGACCCGCATCTTTCAAAAGGTTTGTACAGTCACGTGGTATTTCTTTTCCTCTTTTCACTTGGAATAGCGAAATAGTTGGGTCTACTTCAAATAATTTCTCTTTTGAGTTACACACTGACTAATGGTAAACTACTGTGGCCACTAAGGCGTAGTACAAAGTTCCAATATATAGCACCATAAACCACAAAGCACCACAAATTTTATTAGTAACTAGCACGTTGGCTATTAATATCAAGTCATTTGTCTATCATCCAAATGAAATTATTTATCCCATAAATAGCGAACATTTTGTTTATTAAATCCTCTGAATCGAGAAAGTTTCCTCAATTATATTCGAAACGTTTTTGTGCTCTGAAATGGAATAGCCCAAAAACAAGCAAACATAAACATGATTAAGTATCTCATATTGAATCATTTCTTGATTTCAATGTAATTTTAAGCAAACTTATTGATACTCGGGCGGATGGCTATTTATAACTATTTATACTAACACTTCATATGGTAAAGGGCGTGTTGGTATATTTAAATGGGGAGGGGGGGGGGAGACAAAATTACAGGGGATTTCTTTCTTAAGAAATTGATAGACTGGCTGCTTTCCATTGCATGTATCAGTTTATGAGCCTCGTTTGTGTGTAGGGAGTGAATATGGAACGTACCCTAATTGACAAAATCATTGGACAAGCTGCTCTTAAATGGTATTTCCCTTTGTCAATTTAAGATACCATTTCCGAATCAAAATGAGACTGTTCGCAATTCCTAACATTATTTTTTTTGTTTTTGTTTTTTTAGCCATTATTTCTCGTCAAGTCTTTGCCATATTAAACAAAATTTTATTAAGACATATATATATGACACTTAATTAAAGTTTGATGACAAATATTCAATATTCAAAGAGCATAGGACAATTACTAAAAGTGTCTCTTAGGGGATTGTATGATACTGGGCCTAGATGTTTACCATGATCTAAGTATTTCTCAACTTGTAAAAGAAATTTGAATTATAAAAAAATCGTTAACGTAGGGAATGCTCATATTTAATTTCTTCTGGAATATAATATTTGATATGAAA